>CM041540.1:3356707-3489207 GCA_023238725.1 Scortum barcoo
ATGCGTCATCGGTTAAAAATCATTTTTATAAACAGTTCTAATAAAATGAATGATATTGAGTGGAGAAAACGATGTCTGGTGTGTTTTCTGTGACAGGGGCCTGGGAACCCCAGATGCCACATCGGGGTCAACATTAATAACTGTAGTTTTGATATGAAAATTTGAGATTTCTCAGCTTTTCATTTGTAACCACATTTATTTTTTCATCTGCACCCTGTCGCATCAATATCTATTCGAAAGTGCCTTGTTTACTCTGTAAGATAGTATTTTATAGGCAGCGCAGGGCAGGATTGGGGGGCCCATTCAGGAAAAATGTACATTGTGAGAAATGGTGTTAAGTTTTGCAGGAGATTCGGCGATGGCGGCAGTTGAGGGACAGCCCGGTAACCTGAGAGAGCCTTTCTGCCACCGCTGGACTGTCGCCCATCTCTTTATCACCGCCGCAGAGGAGGGGAAAAAAAAACACACAAAATATGTTTACACCGCGCCGATAAGATCCAGCACTGTGCAGCCATGCACGTCCTCGTCGTTCAATATTAATAGATACTGTAAAGGCGCACACGACGACGTGCACTCCCACACGCC
Organism: Scortum barcoo; assembly: GCA_023238725.1. NCBI lineage: Eukaryota > Metazoa > Chordata > Actinopteri > Centrarchiformes > Terapontidae > Scortum > Scortum barcoo. The sequence goes on from CM041540.1 coordinate 3,357,293, forward strand.
CTAATATTGCCTCTTAGTGGCATTTAAAGTGTTGCTGGATTGTCACGAGGATTGAGGTGACGCTTATCTGCCAAAGTGATTTGAAAAATGTAGTTTTAACTCTTTTATCTCATTCTCTATCTTTTGTCTAACTTGTGATTATCAGCTTTGTTTGGTTTTATTTTGAAGCTATTTTTCTTTTTTCTCCAAAGGCTATGTGGTGCATTTCAAACAGCCAACCTCGCTCTCTCTCTCTCTCTCTCTCTCTCTCTCTCTCTCTGTGTCTCTTTTTTTTTTTCCCCATACATATTTGCTTATCAGATGCAGTGTGAATATCGATTTCCCGGATATGGGGTGATAAGGTCTTTACAAGGCCGGTCCCTCCACGAGCGCTGGTGAATATTTTATCCACCGTGGATTATAATGAGTGATTAAGCTCAGTCGGGGCCATATCACCAGAGCCATCCTTTTTAATAATTCACTCACAAAAACTGTATCGATAAACACGCTTAATGCGATTCGCTGAACAAAAAAAAAAAGTTATAAGCTGCTCGCTGCTGGACGTTAACACAGAATTTCTGAATTAATGCAAAAAAGGGTGAGGAAAAAAAAAAGTCGGTAAGCTTCAGATGCAGCCTGGTGTTTTTGCCCTTTTCTGAGAGTTCCCCAGTAAACAGTTTGAATTGAATACAGTGCTGTGTGTGTGTGTGTGTGTGTGTGTGTGTGTGTGTGTGTGTGTGTGTGTGAAGGAACAGACTTTAAGGAGCCTGAGAGGGAGCCATATATGGTGCCTGATGGTGACAAGGCAAGCCTGATGACAAGGCAAGTGATCTGGGCTAGCTGGAAGGCCGCCGTGAGCAGGCGATCTGACCGGCTGTAAAACACAGAAAACACAGAAACCTAAAACACAGAAAACACCAGAACCTACACACACACACACACACACACACAGAGAAACAGACACACACACACAGAGAACACACACACACACACACAGAAACAGACACACACACACACACACACAGAGAAACAGACACTCATAGAAACACGAGTTGCCTCTCACTTTCTACAGTACCTGACAATATACATGTCTGCCTTCTGTGACTAAGCATAAGAGTGTGGAGGCGGCCATGAGCACACACACTTTGCATGTCTTCTATGAATTCTCCACCACTTGAAAAAAATCACTGGAACTAGTCACATTTTGCATCACACTTTCATACTTAGAATGTGATTTGCAGTTGTGTGCCTGGTATTGTTTTTGCATCATTTTCCTGTGTATGAAAAGTGATTTTTTTTTTTTTTTTTAATGGGTTGTACTCAACACCCGGTTAAAAAGCTGAATAAATTCAAACAGCAGAATACGACAGAAAACACTTAAAAGTAAATGGGCTGTGTTTGTTTTATCATTCATTGCGCTTCACTTCTACAAATCACAAATTTGCTTGATTTAAAATTACATTTTCACACCTTTTGTGTGTGTGTGTGTGTGTGTGTGTGTGTGTGTGAGAGAGATTTTCCCTTTCATGCTTGTTTATAATAACCTTAACAAAGCGGAGTTTCTCGTATCCTCATTCGAAATCAAGGAAAGTCCTGTAAGCCCAGGAGTGTCACATTTACAGCTCCTATGAAAAATGGCTGCAGACATACGATGGAGGGCAGCACAATGCCGCCACAAGGTCTTCTAAGACAAGTATGATTACTGTTGCTCTTTTGCCCTTTCATGCTTTCTTTCTTTATGGCACGCTTTCAACAATACGGCACTGGCTGTAAAAACCGAGGGCAAAATAATGGAGAGATCAAGCAAGACCTTATCACATAAGTTTGGATGGGAAATTTCGCCATATATATATATATATATATATATATATATATATATATATATATATATAATTTTTTTTTTTTTTTCCTTGGAACCTCTTATTATTCGGGACAGGCAGTGTACAGTGCATGGTTGTGAAAACGGGAATAATCTCATGCAGCAGATTAAGTGGATTAATTAGGGTTTTATTCATCAGGGTGAATTGGTACCTAAAGAGCTTCCCCCTGCAATGACAAGGATTTTTCACCCTTAATTATCTCGGGCGGTGGAATGCAGTCCTGCATGTGCGGCGCATCGAGAAAAAGAGGAGTGGAAATGTGAATCTTTACGCCCGTGTAGAATGACTTAACTCTCTTTTTTTTTTTATTATTATTTCTGCTGTAGCACTTTAACAAAAAACTATACATATAATTCTCTTTTTCCTGTTGTGTCGAGCAGAGTTCAGGCTGCTTCTGCGTGAAGTCAGACCGCAAACTGCTATCTCACAATCGAGCCCCTGATCAGGCCCATCTCTTATCTCCTCATCATTTTCCACTTACCGAGCCTTCTCACACACTCTCACTCTTGATCGCTTTCAGTCAATAACCAATGGTTGTTTGAAAACCACCTGCCACACTATATACAACCACATGTGCAAGCAATTGGCATGAGAAAAGACCAAAATGTCTTTTAAAGAGGATGACAATAAGCAGTATTTCACTCGTCATTTTTAAAGTGATGCTATGAGCTGTAGGGTTTCGTGCAGCTCGCGCACCTCGAAATTGAACAAATAGGTGACAGGTAAAAATTTAGTAGTATTTGTAGTGAGAAATGATATGTTTTAATATACATGGTTGCTTTCTTGTTATAAAATCCACAAAAACATAATGGTAGAAAGTAAACCCAGGATTAAAGTATGTTCACCTTAGTGAAACACATTTTCTTTATGTAACCAAGAGGACATTTCTGAATCTAACTACACACACATATATATTAAAAAGCTCGGCCCCGGAAGCCAAACAGAGCACGTACATGACACAAGATGCACCGACTGTGGATGCCGTGCGGCGTACGAGGCTGTTTAGAGAAGAAAAAGTTTTGGGTCTTGGGTAATTTCCAAAAGCACAGACGAAGCAGATAGAGCTGGTCCGTCGTCACAGCAGCCACAGTGGAGATAAAAATCGCATTTGAATTTAACATTTCCGTACCGCTAATGTGAAACTATCAATGTACGCGGGCGGCCGGCGGTACTGTGCGCTCTGTGTGGAGGAAGGAAGGGTGGGGTGTGGGAGTGGGGGCGGAGGGGGCTAGTTTTTTCATCCTTGTTTTAAAAAAAAAAAAAAAAAAAGAGGTGAAAGTGGGCTTTAAGGCCCATTCAGGGCGAGACAAGAGCTTCTCAGAGACACAAACGTGGACTTTCTCAAGTTCCAGGCTTTTGCCGTCGAGCACAAAGAGGCCGGGGAGGAGCCGAGCATCCCCAAACAGGCAGATAACGAGGTTGGGCTGAGGATGGGAGGGAGGTGGTGGGTGGGTGGGTGTGTGGGTATAAAGAGGGGATAGATGGGTACCGGGGGTGGCGGCGGGGTGGAGGGATAAAGGAGGGTGGGCATTCACCGACCAGGTCAGACGTAATGCTTGACTGGCGAAATGTCTGATACACATCTACGGTCTTTAGTCTCCCCTCAGCTGACTGACAGGCTGCTCTGTGAGAGGAGGTGTGTGTGTGTCTGTGTGTGTGTGTGTGTGTGAGATAGGCCTTTGCTTTCGCCTATTTATGTAATAGCAAGCAACAGTAATGTATAAATCCCCGGCGATAGATTTAACTTGATTAAAAACATTTTTTTTTTTTTTGCTTTCTATAAGTCTACCTGTTTGCACATGAGTGCAGAGAGAGGGAATATTACTGTTTTACAGTGGCTGCAACTAAAAATAAAAAGCCAAACACACAAAATGACTGAATTACAAACTAATATATTAGTCAGGCGTTAGAGACAAATGAGGTTTAAACTTACCTACATCTGCAATAAATTACATTTTCAAAACAGTTAAAATCTAAAAGTTTGACTTGGCTGCTATTTGGCAACTTATTTTGGTCTGTCATACTTTGTGAAACTACAAAATGCTGCAGATTAATTAACGAGATAAATTTATGGACAGAAGTAATGCGTGAAATATGCTTTATGTATATATTTTTTTTAGAAATACAGCATCTTTCTTCTGTTTAAGGTAATCTTGGGTCATGTCTCTGATGGAAAAACTGGTGGCTGGTGTGACTTACAGTGGAGACTTTTAGTGTCCCACAGAGGTCTGAATGCAGTTTCAGTGGCTTGAGAAGAAGAGCGCACAACAAAGGCGTTTTAACTCTTTCATGTCGCTGCATGCACGGCGAACAAAGGGCAGATTTTGGGGGTGTTGCATTGTCATCGTGTCGATCTATGACTGTAGAGCCTGCTGCGCTCTGACCTATGATGACAGTATGGAGGCTGGGAACACTTCAAAGGCCTCTGTCGATGAGTGACATTTTCATCTCCTGTATCGATTTGCTCTGCGTACGCCTCGTGTGTTTGTTTTCGCTGTATTCCTTAGGGGTGGAAAGCTTTAAGTGTGTGTGTGCTGCCTTTCGAGCCTGTACAGTAGCTCTCGTCCTCGCAATTTTGAAGTGAGTCAGATTGTAGACGTTTTGTACACATTTAAAAATGGTGGTGAACCTACTTTTTTGATACCATTACATAATGTCATACATGTTATATAACAATATATAATTTAACCACTAAACCTTGATAATACAGATTTTATTTTTAGTTAAACACAAATTAAGTCATTCAATTGTGGTCCTGTGTCAATATATTACAATACATTTCCCACAGTAAATGTACTGTTTTTACCATTTGCAATCCTAAAAAAAACTTTTGTGAGACCTTCAAAAAAATGGAAGTGCTTGAAAGTAAAAGCACATACAATATCAAGTGCAAAGCAACTTAAAATTATGCATATAAGTGACAGTAAAGATTGTGTGGGGAGCTCTAAATCTGTAAATCCATATAGTTTTTTAGGGTTAGTTTTTTTTATTTTTCATTTAAACTCTTATTTTGTAAAGATTTACAGCCATCATTAATGTGAGAGTTGACTTATAGTAAAAGTTGTATTTTAAAATGGTAATGTCTCTCAATTTACAACATCCAAGACCCTTTTTTAATGTACAGACGGAAACATAACACAACGATTTGAAGGCTAACGCTGTTAATTGTGGCCTCCTTTATGCTATCTTCAGCGTAAGCCATGTAAACCCATAAAGGAATAATTAACTGTAACATGAATGACAGCGACTTCCTCTTCCCCTCTGTGCTCTTCATCACTTTCTTTCTCTCTGCCAAAAAGTAGGTCAACAGGGATTTCCTGCCCTCAGCTTTCTTTCCAGCCAACACCTGGCCTTTGTAATACCACTTCAGCGAGGGGAAAGAGAGCGCGTTCTGTATATGTACACACGACGCACGGGATCAAAAGTCGCGACAGATTGCAAGTTTGTACGACTGCGCAGGAAACTGGGACCACTATCGACCTTCAGTCGGGTGTTCGACTGTCACAGAAACTGAGAGAGAGAGAGAGACACTCTGGAAGATTTAGCTGCAGCTTCGGGCTGGGATTTTCAAAATGCACAAAAACAACAGACGCATATTTCCTCTAATTTTCCCAATTTAAAGTTCGCTCGAGAGATGCGTTATGAAACAAAAGCCTGCCATTACTTTTTTTTTTCTTTTTTTTCAGACTGAATTATTAACAACCCCAGGCTTACCTTTTGCATTTCTAATTATGTGACGCAGGGAGAAGGCTCTGACTCTGCGGGCATCCAGTTAGTGTCATTCTGAAGGAGAAATCCCCAAAAAAAATTAAAATAAATACTACTTGGATGTGAGGGGGCTAATTTTACAAAAGTAGGTTACAGAAGAGTGTTCAACTCTGAACAACTGTTAACACACTCCTGGCCTCTGAATCTGATTTCATAGACTCATTGAGAAACATTTATCAAAATACCGTGGAAGTATTCTCAAGAACATCCCATATCGATTGTGTGTTTTTTTTTTTTTTTTTTTTTAAAGGGCAAAAGCAAATGTGGGGTTATTCAACAAGATGGGAACGGAAGAGGTCGAGAAGTTGCGCAGCTTTTAATCAGCTGGCTTACTGACTAAACATGATAGTTTAATGGGTGACTTTCACAGTAGTTTTCTCTCCTTTCACTCCCCCAAGACTTGTTGCAAAACTGTCAGATCACCCACAGTGGGTACACGATCAAAGGGAGCACGCAGTGTGGTTGAGAGGGAGGGGACTATGTTTTTGCGGCGAGTCTAACAAAACAATTTATCACACATAGCTGATGTGGGATCACAGCAAGCTTCTTAGAACAAAAAAGGTGCAGAACATAAGAGGGGGAATACTCACCTTTGCCTCAACGCTTTCCTCTTCCTCTGCTATTTTCTCTGTCAACCTCCCTCATTCACACTTACCAACACACACACCTGCACAGCGTTCGGCCCCGGCACTATACATTCAGGCTGATAGTCATACTGAGAGCACAATGCTGAAAGATTCGGAGAACATAATTTTTTTTTTTTTTCTGTTTCACCCCGATCTCTCTAAATGAATATGTTTTCCATTTCTGGGGCACCACTGAGAATCAAAAATATGTCAAAGTTCAAAAGCCTCTCTAAGAATTCAAAAGTCACCAATACAAAGAAAAATTCAAAAAGGGGGCCAGCTCCATCAGCAACACGTTTTCTGAGACTTTTTTTCTTTCTTTTTTTTCTGCCTGCAGGAAAAAACTCACACATTGAACCCACACACACTTTAAAAGTCGGTTGCACCACTTTTCCGACCTCCCTGGATGGAGGAGATGAGGTCGCAGAGCCTCACTCCCTTGCAGAGAGTGTGCACTGCTGGGTGTGGTTTTAACCCTCTGTCTCCTTTTGCGCCCTTGGGTGCTGGGTCCGTGGTCATCCCTTCACATCCCCCCACCACCACCACCACCACCCACCCATCCATCTTCACTCCACGTGAATAACACCTGGTCACCATGACAATAACGTGCTACATTACTGCTGCCTCCCTCACACACACACACACACACACACACACACATGCAACCAAAGCATCAACCACATGTTTATGCAAGTGTTTCTAAGCCGTGCAGTCGCTTCAGGCCGAGTAAGTAATGTTGGTGTGAGGACAAGGACAAGCAAGGATCGTTATTATTTTTTGGGGGGGGGGGGGGTTTGTTTTGTTTTTTTTAAAGAGGGCGCCACGTGTCGTTTAACAGAGAGCGAGGAGTCGTCAGCAAAATAAGACATAATTCAATTTCACCAAGATTCAACCTTTTAAAAGAGTTTCCAGTGTTTGGATTGGCTTTTCTTGCAGTTAAGTTTCTTTCTAACCACCATCACGTCCCCATACACATTTATTCTAAGTTGATGTGCAGCATCCGTCATGGAAATATTTAAGAGAGCCTGTGACGCGATGAATCATTTATTAATTTTCAAGGCAACAACCTCATTACTCATTAAACAACGCAGGTTTTCACACCTCAGTCATTGCCAACTTGGCTTTGACTGCCCCCACAGCCCAATCGGATTAGCTCCAGCACATTGTTTCAGTAGTGTCCATGCAAACTGATATGAAACCTTGACGTGATTTAACTCCAGCGGATGTTACAGGATTTATTCAGACATGTTGTTCCGGCACTTGTTGATGCATGACAAAGGTCAAGGTTTAGTCAGTAGATTTGGCTTAGTTTGCCTTTATCACTGGAAATGTGTCAGTGTTTGCATCGCAGTTAGCTACGTTTTGACTTTTCAGCTAGCATGTTAAATAATAAAGCGTGTTGTGGGAAGGTGTTACGACTGACTCAGCCTGGTGGGAAGCCTGACTACAGCTGGTGACTTACTGGTTATGACAACAAGTATGCTAAAGATCAGCTTGACATCAAGCCTAATGATCGTAAATTACAGCCTCGCTGTTCTTTGGGTTTCCACTGGGTTTTTATGTCATCACTTTTTTTTTCTTTTTTTTTTAGTTTTGTTTTTTAGGGGGGTAACGTAGATAGCTGTTTAGGGCCCTATCACCAGTCTTGGTTTAAGGATTACAATAAATGTCTCTTCTGAGCAGGTGAGGTGCCAGCAGAGTCTGTTTTGTTCATTTCTGTGCGTAAAAACAAGTTTTTAAGGGACAAGCACTTTGTCAGAAACATTCAAGGTCAGACACACTCACCTACCCCCATTAACTTAACGGTTAGTACTGCCGTGTTCCTCTATCCTTCCCCATCGTTCTGCCTCTCAATTTCAAATCAGGAGTTTAACCTCCGAGCAGATTCTGCTCACGCTATGGCAGCGGACCTGGCCACGCACCATGGGAGAATTACCTCCCATAATTATACTGCAATTATGACCGAGATAAAATCAGCATTATTCTAAAAAAAAAAAAAAAAAAGAAGTTTAAATGAGTAGCGGGAGGGAGGGATGGAGGGAGTTGGAGCTTTAGTGTCTCTGAGGGGATTGGTGACAGTCCTGTGAAACAAAAGGAAACCAATGGACAGAAAACCTTTCTAATTAAGCGCAGAGAAAAGATGGTGTCTCTGGTAATTATAAAAGTGTAAGAGATTCTTAACTGGGTTGAGGCTAATTTTGTTTCAATTCTGCAAATTTTACAAGTCCAAAACGGCAAAACTAAAGTGGAAGAAACTTTCACAGTGGGGGGAAAAAAAAAAGAGTGGCGGTATTTCTCAGAAAATGTCAGCACTGTAATCCAAACCGATCTTGAGCAATCTTGGCTGACCTTCAGATATTATCAGAGCGTCATGACACTGATCAACCGTAAACTATGCTGTGCTAGCCGACCACCAGGGGCTCCGCAAGCACCCTCATAACTCTGAATCACTCCTGGCTGCAGCGAACGGGGGCCTGCAACAAATAAGCTCTCCCTTCAAACCCCTTCAAAACCGCCAACCGCCTCCCAAAAATAGACATGCAAAACAACTCGAGGAGCTTTTTAGGGGGCTCCGCTTTCCAGCTAGTCATCTTCAGTGACGTGTGTGCAGCTTTAAGTCTGGAGCTGGATGGCAGCAGACAGGACATCTGCTCTTCATATCCGCCTGGTGTGTTGCACAAAGTGGTCTCTCTTAGCTCCAGCCACGGGCCCAGCGGCGGCACGGCGGGCACAATTCCCTCTCCAAACACAATTCGGAAAAGGGACTTGTTTATCCAACCATTCAGGGCGCGGATCAGAGGGAGATAATGTCTGGATGGGTTTGGACTCTCCTTTCAGTGTAGCTCGCGCACATCTGTGTCTGAGTTTTTCCCGCTCGCAAAGAAAAAAAGCCGATAGAGTGGTTTAAACAGAGTCGGTGTACCATATACAAACACACACAGCAAGGGGAGCACGCAAACATAAATATGCAGGTAGGCCAACAGTGCACGCATCGCCAAACACTTAAGGAAGACATTGGTGGTCCGTAATAATGCATTTGGATTGTAGATGAAAAGCCTCAACCTATTGGAGGAGAGTAAATGTCATAAAAGCGCACAAAGAAAAAAGTACTGAAGGTTAAACTTCTTTTTCTTCAACCTTTTTGAGGAAAATCTGTTTCCACGGGTCACAAAAAAAGTATTGGATGCATTTGTAATGCGCTTTCATCACTCCCATGTCACATTTCTTTAATAACGCTGCAATCTCAAATCCCCCATCACCCTTTTTAAGGTCAATGTATGAAAAAAAAAAATCAAACATTTAAAAGCAGCAAAAATGATTTATAACCTGTATATTTCAGATATGAAATGGCTGCGGAGTATCTCCCGGCGATGCCATTAGTTATTTCTGAAAGCCCACCTGATTGTAGGCAGACAGACTCACCTAAAAACACCTAAAACAGCTCAATAAAGCACCTTCAGCCATGATTGGGATCTCACTCATATTCCCTCGTCACAAAGATGAATGCATTTGCAGGGGAAGGATGAGCGAGTGGGCCGAGTTTTAATAAATTCTGCATCATGCTTCCGCCACGGTGCCCACAAGCCAGTGACAACTGCATTTATTTAAAGACAGTATGATAAATTCTTTTTTTTTTTTAATCTGGAGAAATACATTCACAGGCGCATAATGATCTTGACGGAAAAAATGGAACTGTTATAGCCAAGGAGATGACGTTGATTTCATTCACTCTATTTTCATTTTTCTTAACATGTTTGATGGCCAGTAGAAGAGGCTGCAACTCCAGAAACATTATTATTATATATCATCAGTATAATACATTTTGTGTTATCGTAATTTGAATTAAGTTAAATTTACTTCTTTTACATCTTTTAATGACCCCGTTTGACGTCTTTGTTCGAGGGGATTTTCTGTCACTATGATTCTGTGCAAAAGAAAGTCAACACCAGATCTTGATAGTAGAAAATTTTGCAACAAGACAGATCAGATACTTGTCCAGAGGTCACACATGCGTGCGAACGCGCATGCAACCACATCAAAAGAACACATAGAAATTCACCAAAGCTGTAGCGAGGACGCTAATCTTGATGCTGATTTTTTTTTTTTTTTTGGTGAGAAATACTTCAAGTTGAAGCTCGCAGCATTTAAAAACAAGCGAACCATTCATAATGTCGGTATCAGCCGCATCTGCGCACATTTCAGGCCGGCCAGCAATATCCTTCAAAGGACAAAGTGTACGAAATGAATCAATAAACTCAAAAGCCCTGAAATCACAAATCCATTAGGGCTACGACGAAGCGCATATTACTTCAAAATGGAGTTGCATTAAGTGTCAGATGTCCGTGATAAGGCTGCCTTCATTTGGGTTTTGTTGTTTTTTTCCCCTGATGGGACACATGAGTGGTGACTCCTTATCACTCATGCCATAAAGTGCTATCTGTGTCTCTTATCGCCTGTCTCTGCACGAAAGAGGAAAAGAGAGTAAGAGTATGACAGAGAGGGAGAGAATGAAGGACAGAAAGCAGCGGATGATAAAAATCGCTGCTGCTGCTGCTGCTGCTGCCGTGGCCACATGCATGTACACCTGTATGAGTGGACACAGACGCACGTCTCGCCACCTTAACACACACGTATCAAACAAGGCCACGGGCCTGACATGCTCTTATCTCCTGTAGCCTTTCGCCAGGAAGATAATGTGCAGTGCTACCTCAACAGCTCGCCACCAAAAGTACAGAGGAAATCAAACTGTTGCAGAGAATCACAAGGGTTTTTTTTCCCCCCTTTCTCTCTTCACCGATGGTCTGCTCTGTTATCTTTGCACATGAACTCAAATTCTCTTTCAGCCAATAACTTTGATTAAACTATCAGAATATGTAAATTTTCCCGTTGAATTCTGTTGATGTGGAAATTGAACCCGTTTTTCCTCTTCCACCGCATCATCACTTTTAAAAACGATCCCATCAGCGGAGTATAAATTAAAAATCAGGATTTTGCCGCGCCGCAGAGTGTCACGGCTTGCAGATCGTGCGCGATACAGCGCGTTGACCCCGCTTGATTTAGCAGACGCAACACGAAACATTACCCTCATCCCGGCTGCTTCTTTTTTTTTTTTTTAAATACTATCTGAATCCCTTCCCTATGCACGGCATAACCTTAATCTCGCTGCCTTTAACCTTGCCATTCTCCTCCTCTATCTCTCCCTCCTTCCCTCTCTTGTTCCATCTCTCCCTCGCGTTTGTTTATCCAGCACTCTCTCTCTCGCCGCCTCTCTGATGAGTGTTTTATCTTGCGGCCCACCTTTTCACACTGCCGCGTTCACAATCACGAGTATCACCAGTAATTATCTCGCTGTATTCCCCCCTCTCACCCTATCGCCGGCATTCATCTTGGCGCTGGAATTATATGCGTTTCAGATGGGTGCCACCGTGCTCCCCTTCCCTCCCTCCCCTGTCCCCCCCAGAGGAGAGGAGGAGGAGGAAGAAGAGGAGGAGGAGGATAGGTTTTGAGGAGGGAGGGAGGGAGAATGAGCAGGGCCCAGGATGGGTAAAGACAAATCTAGTGTGTCGCAGGTTGGAGATTGTAAAGCCTGACCTGCATCACCATACAGCGGCCCGGCCCGACATCTCAGGTGTAATTACTTTGTTTCTCAGCTTCCTTTATCTCCCATCGACTTTGCATCTGTCCCCTTTCATACTCCGGCACTCTCGCGCATAATATAGTTGTGGTCCCTGTCAAAGTCGCCCTGACCTTCCTCCTCGCCGCCGCCGCCATTGTTACCAATAAGAAAACCAATTAATGACTTATCCGTCCATCTCAATGTCAAGTCTTTTTCTGAGGTGTACTATTATGTCTGCTTTTCCGACGGGCCGTTAATTAACTCGACGACTCGCCTTCTCCTTTTTTCCCGAGCCTCCCGCCGCTCGCTCGCCCGAGCACGCCGGCATTCAGGGCTGCATAATGGCGCTGAAGGTGCAAGGCAAGCCGCCGACACACACGCACGCCTCCAAAACCTTAAACTTCTGAGAGCAACAGGAACGGTGGACGGCAAAGGAGGATATGAAAGGATTTAATGAACAAGATGTCTGAAGGAGGATTCAATGGAGGGGCCAGATAAGGCTCTAAAGTCGTTAAGAGTGGGCAGAGTGCGGCGCATCCACCTCTTTAGGCGAGGACGAAAACCCCCGCGTATCCTCACCTTTTCACGAGGGAAGCCCCCAACACTGGCTCGGAGTGAGGAGGCGAGTGAGGGTGGGAGCGTTTTTTTTGCGTTCTTCCCTTTATTGCATTCATATTCAAATTTCTGAGTAAAATGTCAAAGATGATAGACATATCACTTTTTAGCTCTTCTGTCGGAGCAGCCTGCACTGAAAACCTTTTCTTTTTTTCAGATGCTGGTTTTAAAGGTGGATATACCTGCTAGGACTCATGTCGCTGTGTAATTCTGAGCGGCGATTATTCGGGTCGCTTTGTGCTGACCTAAAGAGCCTCGGCCGGGGTCGGGCAGGGCAGGGCAGGGCGGCCCGACTTTCAGCTACCTAATGATCCGACCTTCTTTTGAGGCTCAGACAAAGAAAAACCCGCACTCGTATCTTCGCTAAAATACGATTTTTATACAATAAGACAAAGCCGTGCGTAACCTATGGCGACGTTCACCCTCAGACGCCAAGCTCGATGTCTATCTGTTTCCCTTGTTCTCATTTCCATATTTATATTAATTAGAATTTGGCAGAGTATTGTCCTAGGGGATAACTTTTATGAAAATCATTCCAATACCTTAATATATAAAATTAGAGCAGCACTGTTTGTTTTTTTTTTTAACTTTCTACTAATAAATTATATCCACACAGCCACAGTGAAGAGCCCTCCATATCTTTTTAATTTTCCAAATGCAATTCATTGCTCCGAACACGGATTCAAAACACTAATTAATTTGTATTTGATCATTTGCCCACTTTCACGGCATGACATAAGTGCAATTTTTTTTTTCTTTTTAAACTTTGCACCGCATGCACAAGTTTAATTAAGTGAGAACTCTCCACATTATCAACATCATGAATTGTACGATTTTGCAAAAGGGGAGAGAAGAAGAAGAAAAAAAGTCTGCGAGGGTCTTTTCCTCTCCACTCCCACAATTTCCCACATAAAAGAAATTTCCGAATTGAGAGCGAGTGATTGCTGGAGGAGGTATACATTTCAAGTTAATTTTACATTGACCTTGTAAAAAGGATTGTGAAGGAGCGAGGATAAGTTAAACTGTAATGGAAAAAAAAAAAAGACGAGCTAATGCACCTTCATCTTCCCGCACTCGGCTGCCTCGCTAACAGACCGGCCGCTCCTCCTCTCAGCTGCGGTGCAAATCACACCGTATAGACGCCGTTCACACACCCACAGCCAACCTACATTTGAGTTAAACTGTACGTTTAACCAGATTAATGAGATTTTGGTTTCAGGGGGCTGATTTTGCTTAGCCACTGGGAGTAATTGTTTCCATTTCAAAAGTTCTGACCATGAACAGTCCCACGGCGGTGACGTCCATCTGCAGGCCTGCGTCATTAGCTCAAACTTTGAATTTACTCGCATTACCTTTTTTTTTTTTTTGGTGAGCAGCGGAGGAGGACGTTGCGTGGGAGCTGAGTGGATGTTGTGGTCTCAGAGCCCATTATCAAAGGACTCATCTCGCTGTCAACCTGTTTTTTTTTTCTTCTCTTTTTCTTGTACTCACTGCTCCATTTTTGAAAATAAACGACAAAATGGCCTCAGACAGACCCACCGCTCGTCTGTGACGCCTCGTTTGTCGGCTTGCAATCGACTTTCGCAGTTGCTTTCATTTTACAGCGAGCCTTTAGCTTCTTATTGCACACTGCGCAGGCAGGTAGGCTGCACTGAAAATATGAAATGAACCAGTTTTAAGCTGCAGTGCATCTTAAAGAGATGAATCTGAGTCATTTCTGCAGAATACCAGCAATGTATTTGGTTTTCATGTTGCTGTATTAAACTACTTTTATTTGTAGAGTTGCAACTTTTGATTGCAAGATTGTTTCATATTTTGTCACTTGTTTGAGCTGAAAATGAGGACGTAGGCCTGTCACCATGGCCTGGTTAACCCACTAGGGGGTTAACCAGACCATGGTGACAGGCCTACGTCCTCATCAAAAACTAGATATGGCCCCCCGTTTGTATGTAGTAATATTGTTTAATGCCAATTTATTTATTTTCACTACTTTTCACTATGTAAATTCTGACACAGAGCCTTGGATTTGGATGCATTTTTTTTTTACGTGTGCATGTGTTTGAGCTAATACGTGGTGGTAAGCTGATTTCGAGACTCTTATCATTTTAGTTGATACTCTGCCTCAAAATTGCATATCCCCAAGCAAATTTGGGGAGCAAGTTTGCAGTAATCAAATTACAGGAAAGCAACTGTTACACAACAAATGTGGTGACTTTGGGGCGCCACTCGAAAGTCTTGGGCACAGTTGCCCTCTTTGGTAATCCATCTTTGCCCTGTGCATATTTCCAAGAGCCCGAGATGTTGTCTTCTGTCTGAGCAACAGTTTCAAAAAACAAAAAGTTAGGGCTTGGCAACGAAACTCAAAATTGTTCGGAATAAGTTCTGGTATCATCATAGCAAATAACAGTTAAATAAAACTCAGCCTTGGCCAAGAGGAATCAGTTTATAAAGATAAGTTGTGCTAATGTAGAACTGCTTTTCATTACTTTCTCCTTTCTTTTGCTTTTTCAAAATTTGAAACTAACACAGTTTTGTTTCTTAACTAAAGCAGAAATCTCTCCTTTTAATCTTTTTGCTGACTGTAAATATTCCTCTCCGTGGTTCGCTAAAGCGCATCAACCTCCGTCGTGTCCATTCCCCCTCTTTCATTAGCTTCCCTATCTGGACAGCGCTTCCTCTTTTTTTTCCTTCTTTTTTTTTTTTTTTTTTTTACCCATTTTGTCCGTCTGTCACGGGCCAAAGACTCGACGAGGACCCGGCTGGGCCCGGAGCCCAGAAAATCATTTAACAGGCCAATCAGAAAGGGGGCCGATCCCCACACAGCCATTAGGGAAACCCGAGCGCCGACCCCGACCCCCCGTCTCTCACAACCTCTTTTACGTTCTCGGCTCTTTACAAATTGAGCATCTTCCTCCAGCCCTCAGCAGCCATTTTGTAAATGACAGGTCCGGGAAAGCAGAGAGAGTGGGAACAGACACGAAAATGATGTTCATCGGGGCTTATTGCAGAGATGGGGAGAAAGAGATAGAAATTAAATATCCTGGCTGACTAGGAGGGGGGTTTCTAATTCTTCCCCTCCCTCGCTCCTCATCTCCTCTCTGAACCCCAACCTTTAGTTCACTGACTCAAAACCACGATAAAACCCCGTTTCTCCGCTTTCATTCTTTTACTCGTCCTCTTCTCCTCTTCGATCCCGCCACAAGGGAACACTCGGGCCTTTGTTCGGTGAATTGGTTTTCAGATGTTATTTTTTCTTCACTCTTTCTTTCCCTAAGAGCGTGTGATTAAAATCACCTCGGTCGTTTAGCACTGATGCCTTTTGTCTCTCCGGTCCCATTCTGCTGGGAGTCAGAGGGCTTACTACTCTACATCTAACAGGTAGGACATAATAGGATTTCACTCCTGCTCTTCCCCGTACCGTCCGTCTGCATATTTAGAGCTTAAATCCATGCATATGTATAAATTAAGGCTCAGGGCAATAATCTGAGCTTTTAATAAGAAGTAGTGTATAATTTTAACTTTTAAGTCTAGGAATGGGGTGAGTGGGGGGTTCTTGTGAATACTGCTGGGAATATGAATATTTTCCGTGTCCAAACATGACTATGTTTGGCTAAATTATAGGAGTCTCATAAAGGTCGTGGCGCCACACTTATTCCCGAAGAACAAACAGGAGTTATTCATGCATAAGGGTTGGCGCGTAAGCTTTGGCACTCGGGTAAATGAATCAACAGATGACTATTAACTTGACTAACTGGCAAACAGCAAAGCTCTGCAAGTTAATAATGAATGTTTTAGTAAAACCTGTCAAATTCATTGGATTTTTTTTTTGGCCTCTTTTTAATCCCTTTATATTTATTTCCGTCTGTGGCCAGACACTTCCCGGTACAGTTTTCTGGTTTGTTTGAAAGAATTAGTGACATGTAAAGGAGTCAAACTACAGAAGGACTTCACTTTCAACGTTCACTTCCAACTTAGGAAGCTGCAAATTGACTGAAATGAGTCTCTGTGTAAATGTATGGTTAAGTTGAGAAATAAAGTTCCTGTAAGCTGTTTGTTAAAAACTTTTTTTTAAAAGTTTGGAAGCAAGATCAAATTTGTACAAAAAAAGATCATAGTTTCATTGGTATACTTTGCAACAAAATAAACATGATTATTATATAAAGAGTAACTTATCAGAAAACATTTTTACTATAATTATCAGGTATTTGAGTTTTTCTTGCTTAGACTTTGCTTTCTTGTTTTCTCTTGTTTCTTTACTCATTTGCTGCTTTCTAGCCATTTCTGCAGTAGTTTGTCAGAGATTTAAATGCAGTTGAGATTTATTGGGATTTTTGTATGCAGACTCTCAAAAGCCAAAGAGTTAAAGTGAATAATGCAAACTGTGATTTGTTTTTTTTTTTTTTAGCCTTTTTAAGCCTTTTCTTTTCTTTTGTTGACATTTATTCAGCAATGGTCTGGTAACATCAATGTATACCTAAAGGTAAATTGAGGAAAATGGTGCATATCAATGAAAGCAAAGTCTGATCATGCAGTAAATACATCCCAAAATACATATAACTCATGCTGGTTTTTAAGAAAGGCATTGTGAACAGAAACTTGAAGTTGCTTCCAAATGTTTGGCCTGTAGTGTAAATTTTGTATAATTTTGGTATCTTTGCTAAAATTTGCATTAAAAATCTCAAATTATAACCAGCTCCAAAGATGTTAAGATGCATACAGGGGACAAACTGGATGCAGGTTTGGATCTAGCTTCTGTTTTAATGGGCAGTGGAGATGACGGTATCCACTTTATTGATGTGATGTGAGTCATCTGTTGCAAATGCAGGCATGAGCGGGTGAATCCACCTGACGCCAAAACGATAAAAAAAAAAAAGAAAGAAAAGACCTTTGTGACCCTTTCTTCACCCAGAGTTTCCTCCTCCCTCTGCAAGACGCTGGAAGTTGCAGTTTCTGATCGCACACGCCCGCCTCTGCCAACAAACACACAGAGGAAGTGAAAGAGAAAAGCGGTAGAGTCTTTACTTTGTTCTGAGAAAAATCTTCTTTTTTCCCCTCGATTCTTCCTCCTCCTCCTCCTCCTCCTCGCCTTCCTCTCGGTTCAGCTGCCAAAGGCCTTGATTAATGGTCCGCTTTAATTAATAGTTTTACAGTGCTTAGAGCAGAGACCTTGCAATTAGCATCGGCCTAAAGAGTGTAATCACCTGAGCTCATCCAGATCCTTATCCTCAGACTGACTGACTGACTAAATGACTGACTGAGTGGATGGTAGGCAGGAAGACAGAGAGAGCACGTGTAAGCTTGTATGACTTGGATTTTCATTTATTTTCAGAGAGATACATTGCGGGCTCGCACTTTGAACTCTTCCTTTTAAAGATGGAAATTGACTTTTGGAGTACAGAGTGTGCACTTTGATAGCTTTAGATGATTGCTAACTTTTCACACATTACTGTTAAACTGCGGGGAGATGTACTTAAATGAACCCTCTGTTTGAAGTAGTGAAAGACCCCACCTGAAAATGGAGTTTTGAGGATTGTCTGCTACCTCAATGTTTGAAGAAGTGCTTGGCATTTAAATTTTTAAGGCTAAATACACAATTGTCTTATTGGCCTTGAACAAACGGAGCAGATCTTTTTCTTCTCCTATTCATTTGTCATTTCACCTGCCCAAGTAAGTCGAATGATAAACCAAAGCTCTCCACTGAGAAAAGGCTCGACTTAACAAAAGCTTGTTAGTCATGTTGCAGTTTGTCATGTACCAAAGATGCCAAAAGGTCAGATCACTAAACATCATACCATTAAGTCACAAGATTTCTGGTTACTAACATTCATTTTTTTTCCTCTCAGGGTTTGAGGGCGCTTGTCAATTTCACCTGGTGCAGTTTTAATTTCAAGTCATAATATTCCCATTTTTGTCACTGGGACCTCTGAAAAGTATGTCTGTGTACAGCTAGCAGATCAGTCAGGCTTTACCACTAATTACGAAACAACAAAGTACATTTGATGCTGATGGGAGTACAAGAAGATGCATTTGATCACAAACTAAAGTTTTGGCATATTCAACATTTTGAGCTGATGATGGCGCTGCAGAAAAAGTTACAGGATCACCAAAGTGATAACTAGAAACTGATCAAGTTCATGGCTGCGCTGGAGGTAAAAGTCAGGTGTTTATAAAAGGAAAAGGAGACGATGGGCCCAAAGTAAGACTTGAACGGGGCAAAACTTTTACACGTACATACATCCTGTGATGGTTAAACTCTGTATGTATTTTGATGAATCATTAAATAAAAAAACTACTATGATTGTGGAGTGCTTTCTAGTTTTAGTGCTTTAGAGGGACATTATTCCCTGTATTAACCTCGCTTTGGTAACACTGCATTAGGGTTGTTGTATTAGGTGCATTACTTAAATACCAATAAAATAGCTAATGACAACTCCGGCCCTCCAATGTGTCGCTATTTTTTCGCTTGTGGAAGTAAAAGTGATAAAACGGATCCTCCACAAACAAGTAAAATGCACAGATTGAATCCACAATAACACATTAATAACCCCCATAAAGAGCATATAAAGGTGTTATTTTTTTTTTGTTTGTTTTACTGGGAACTGGAAACGGCAGGCAGTGAGAGAAATTCCACGGCATTAATTACAAACTGATTAGAGGCTCCTTTTGCAGGAGGCTGTATCATTTAATTGAGGGGAAAATAATGATCACAATTCCAGCAACTTCTAATTAGAAAAACAGCTCAAATCTTATCAGGGCGGCGTGATGCATGCGGAACACACATCGCTTTCAGTCGTACACAAAACGCGCACACACACATCCGGAAATAAACAGTTTCTATGGAGTGTATTCTTTTGTGCTTTTTTTTTTTCGGAGGATACACACTTGTGTAGGCGCTCCCACTCGGAGACAGAGGAGCCAGTTTAAGCACATCAAGTCGACGGCGGATTATGTTTGTAGATATTAACCGAAGAATCAGCGGTGCGCTTTCTCAAAAGAGACACAGACAATTACAGATCTGATAACCCCTGAGTTGTATCGCAGTTGTTGCAGTGTGTTTACACTATCTGACATGGCTGAAACAACAGCACAAATAAGAACAGAGAGAAGATTCCCATCTCAACTTTCCTGACTCGCCCGCTTATCGCCAAACCGCAAAAATCACGGTGTCAGATGGAGCTTGGAACGGGCCCAAAGAGCCAACACTTTTACAAAAACAAACCGGCATCACATCAATTTTTCTTTTTTTTTTTTTTTTTTTTGTAGGATGAGTTTCTGTATTTATTGGCAGCTGCTGGGAGTGTTTTGTAATACTTAAGAGGATATTTCCACACAGATAAACAACAGCTTGAAGAAACCTTTCCAAAAGGAACGTGTAATGTTTTCTGTTAAATTGGCAAACAAAAACAGGCAGGTTTGTGTGTGTGTGAACGTGTGTGTGACCTCAGGGGGGAATTGCATACAGTATATGACTCGTGTTATGGCAATGACACAGTCAGAAAGCAGCAGCAGCACTTTCACTGAAGGACGCATTATCTTCCCCGCAGGTCAACGAGACAGTTTCATAACATCCCAAATGGGATTCTTATTCGACGTGAGTGGCGCTGAGTGGGGGGTTGGCGGGGGAAGGATAAAAAAAAGTTTGTTTATTCTCTCTGCCGTTCATGAAATTTATACACACATCGCTTTGATTAATAGGCAGTTTTGTCATTTGTTTTATTAATGTGAAAACGCCTGATTTATGGGCCGTGTCTAGACACAGTTCCTCGTCTCCGGCGGCAGATCAACTGATCGGCTCGAACCGTGCGAGTTTGCGCGTCTCTCCGGCAGACGGGCCGACAGTTTTGTTGCCGTTAATCGACTCCGCCGCCGTTGCTTGCTTGCTCGCTCACTCACTTGCTTGCAGGGTGAAAATGAACATTGTGTGTGTGTGGGTGGCTTCTCTGATTCTTTATAAGCAGAGTCATTACAGTGTATTAGGCAAAACAGCAGTAAATCAGCAGACTGACAGGCCTGGCAGCGCAGCTCAATTGATGGCACCGAGTTGAAAGGAGAAGACACGCGGCACAGACTAATATTTGATATTGCGCTCTCAGTTGATCGACTGTATATTTGCAGCTGTCACATCAGGTTGGTTGCAAAATTTGACTCAAATTAAATAAATTAAAACTTCTCATCTCTCCACACTCTCCCAACTTTTGTTTCGCCAAAGATCCCAGAGCATAACAGCCACGGTTTCTATCTTAAACAGTGAGAAAACAATTCATTACAATACATTACACACACTTGCACAAGCACGCACACACCATCATCATAAAGGTATCTACTCGAGGAGAAATTGGAATCGGCCACTCCTTTGGATCAGTCGGAGTATTCCTTTACCGTGTTTCTGCAGGCTTGGAAGAGGATGCTGGAGGGGCTGAGTGTGTGTGTGTGTGTGTGTGAGTGAGGGGGGGTTGGGTTGGGTCGGGTAAGGCTGGGGGATTGTCCAGGGAAAGTGTCTGCTTGGCCGTTCCCTGGCTGAGAGGTAAGCCTTGCCGGTGGTGGTGTGCTGAAAACCAACCGTGTTGTCGCCATGGCTGCAGCGCCAAAATCACTGACGCGTTTTAGAAAAAGGGCCCCCGGTGCCGGTGAGAGGATGGGGGTATTAAGCGCACACACACATACTTACACATACACGTATGCACACACAGAGTCATGAACATGTACGCTGCTTTTATGCTTACACACACCTACTCGAACAATACTCAGACAAAAGCGCAGGCATATACCGTAACACAGAGCCAAAGGTACACTCTCGAATGTGAACACATACACACATGAAGAGCACGCACACACACACTCGGAGCAGCGAGCCGAGCCGCCGTGCCAGGTGGCAGGAGGATGCTCTCGGCTGAGAATGAGCAGAGAGGAGGAGGAGAGGCTCTTGGCCGGCCTTGAAAGCGAGAGGCACAAACGGCGGCGGCGATGCCCAGGTTTGGATGCGGCCGGGGGAGCCCTGGAGGGGTTTCCTGGGCATGCAAGCAGGGAGGAGGAGGAGAGGTTTGTCAGGACGTTTTTTTTTTTCTTTTTGGGCCGCTTCTGGGCCGTGGTCAGCCCCCTCTGTAACAGAGAAGTGTGATCCCAGACAGAGCTGTCCTGTTCTGAGCCGGACCTCCTTGTCCGCGGGCCCAGAGCTGCGGCAGAGACGGGGGATGCTCAGACTGGGCTTACACACACCGTATTGTTCCCGGCGTCTGCGCTACACGCTAAATAAGACGTACCTTCTGTTTTTTTCCCTTCAGCTGTGTGTGTGTAGCATAGCAGCTTTAAGGACTATGCTAATTATCTCTGGAATAGAAATACAACACCCAGAGATAAGGTGCTGTGTGTTCGCACCCGGCCCGCTGGGGCGATCAGATAAGGGGGAGTTGACTGGATACAGTAGCCAGATGGATTGGGTACCCTTAAACACCAAAAACCACAAATAAAAAATAAAAGAAGCAGCTCAAAGTTAAAGAATCCGACGTTGAAATGGAAGAAAAGGTCTGCAGGAAAACCCTCGAAATGCTTCACGTAGCTTTAAACTTTGTGTGTTTATCTGCCGCGGTGTATATTCTGAACCCACGAGGGAGCTTCCCATCTCAGGCTCTCCATTGTCCCTGTTGCCCCTGAACTCTCCAACTACCGCAAACAGGATCAGGTCCCGGCGGAGGAGAACTCTGAGAAAGGAAGACTGTGAAGAGGAGGCAGTGAGGAGGGGGGCGAGGAGGAGAAGAAGAAGAGACCAGGTGGAGGAGGGAGGAGGATTGAGAAGCCATAAGAAGAAGAAAAAAAAAAGAGAGAGAAGCGAGGGAGTGAAAGATGTGAATTAACAGAGTGCCGGTGAGGTATTCTGGTCGAGGCTGGCTCACGTAAAGTGAGCTGTGGGGCGTGTAAAGTGAGCAGGGGGCTATTTGGGTCGTTTTCACATGGAGCCTGGCCAGACTCCAGAATTGAGCGAGGAAAGAGAGAGAGAAAGAGAGAGAGACAGTGAAAGAGAGAGAGAGACTCCTAATGGCTAAGCCTTTCACTAGGCCACACTGCAGTGAGCCATAATTGAAGGTAATTGTTGGGAAGAGCCGACACACACAGCTTCCCCACTGTTCCCGGGGCCGAGATGGACAAGCCTGGGATGACAGAGAGAGGGGAGAAGGTGCAGAGGGGAGGGGTGTTGAGGGTGAGGACCGTGGGGAGGCCAGGTGAACGGAGGAGGAAGGGGGGGGGGTGAGAAAGAGATTGCATTACTCCACCTCCACCGTCCCCAACTGTCCTACACGGCATTTGTCTGCTCGCACAATTGCGTAATTGTGTCCCCGCTAAATGGTCCAAAAGGGCTGCAGCAGCGTCTTGGATGCAGGTGGGCAGGCTCAGGTGACAGACAGACGGACAGACGGGCTGAAAGAGGGCGTAGAAAGAGACACAGCAAAAGGAAGGAGGAGAGAGCGAAATGGCGATCGACCGCAAGCTTGCGTTGGGACACCAACTACTTTGAAACATCCCAAAAAAATACATTTATTTATTTTATTTTTTTGCACTGCAGTCCAGCAGCAAATTTGATCTTTTTTTTTTTTTTTTTTTTTACACCCCCCCAGAATCCTTCAATGAATACATTTCGCTCTTTGTCACACACACACACAGACATTTTCAAATAGATTTCATGAGGTTGTGCCGAAGCGATGGTGTTCATGTGTGTGACTCCGAAGCTCGTGTGTGTGTGTGTGTGTGTGTGTGTGTGTGGACAGGAGATGGAGGAAATCACCTTCCCCACTTTGCCTAGCCTCCTCGGTTGGATGGGTTTAGCTCCATGAGCGCACTGGAGCAGGAAATCCAGATTCGTGGCCTATCAGCGAAATAGCACATATATGACTCCCCAGCCTAAGACGGTCTAATCAGGCCTGCCAACCCGCTAACTCCACCACCATCATCACCGGGCGCCAGATTGACTCCTGAGCCCAAATCGCGGCTCCTGCTTTTACGCCATAAAATGATTCCTGTATTGGTTTCCCCTTAAACCTGGTGAAGCTAATGCAATGTAATGTAAAAATTAGAAGCATAGTGCTACTGTGCTGCATGTCAGCAAGTGCAGATTTGACTGGGCGAGGCCGACGGAGGAGGAAGTGTGGGGGGGGGTAGGCGAGGACTACTGGACTTTATTGAACGAGGGAGGGGGGCGGAAAGTAAGGGGGGGAAAAAAAATCAACCCAATTACCCGGGCGAGCTACTGTTCTGCAGCCTCTCGCGAGTGAGGCTGATGAATGTGAAATGTTGTAATTTGCGAGTGCTGATAGTGACAGAAATGTGGCGCTAGATCCAGCAGAATTAGAATTAGAGGAATGAAAGACAGGATCCGATTTTCCCTATCAGAAGTGTTTTTTTATTTCTTTTTTCCCCTAGCTTTTTTTTACTGAATAAGCTCGCTCATCTTTTATTTCGGAAGTAACCTTTTTGCCTTAATTACTGAGTATCTGTGATCCGGGGTCCTGTGTTGCCATTGGCATCGGAGGGGAGCTTTTGGCTGGGCGCACACACACACGTCGGGACAAGCTTTGATAATTAGCCAAGCAAAATGAACTTTAATTCTTTCTTTTCAAACGGCTAGATCTGGCCCATAATTACGGCTGTGTAATTAAAAGTCCCAATCAATCTGTTGGATTGCGGAGTCTCAATGAAAGAACAGGAGAAATTAGACCTTAATCCTCAGAGCACTGTCTCCCGCCGCGCTTCCTCACTTCTCATGTCCCCTTCACACGTGTTGTTGGCGTTGACGCACACACACACACACACACACACACACACACACACACACACTTTTTGCCCCCAACCCTGAAAAGACAACCCCATTTTAACAGGGCAAGCTTCTTTTTTTTCTTCCTCCTCACCTCCTCCTGCTCAAAATGTATAATATAATATAGACCATTATGTTCTTTAAAAACTCATTACAGCGTTTGAAATGGGAATCTTGGAAGTCTGTTTAAATATTGCCTCCTTCACATTGTGCAGAGATGGTGGTGGTGGTGGTGGTGGAGGGGGGGGACACATCGGGGGACGTGGCATGCAATTAAGAGCAGAATGGATTAGTTTCCTTTTTAAAGTTATTGAGACACAATGAAGGGAGAGGCTTTCTCTGTCTCCCCCCCTCTCATCATCTGTATTGATGGCTCCCCTGTAAGCCCCTCCGCTCGCCCTCGCGCTGTTAATGACAGTTTGCATTTCACACTATGGGAGCCGAGGAAAACCCTTTGGCCTTTTCCCTGTGAAGAGCGACGAGATAGGGCCAGGCAAGAGAAAAGAGGTGTGACAGGAGCCGTTTGATTCGACGGGGTCGCGGCTGTCGCGGCGTGGAGAGGAATTAGCCCGAGACAAACATGTCAGAGAGACTAAAAAGGCATTACTACTTCTTCTTCTTCTCTCACGTTGTAACGACCCATTCTTCTCCGCTCACTTCGTCCTGAAAGTCACGGGAATCCGAAAAGTTTGCAGCGAGGCAGAAATTACTTAGCTTACTGTATTTATGAGTCCTGACTCTTTAAAAATGGGGGAAAAAAAAGAGGCCTGCTGCTGCTGCAACGGGTAAACTGCAAACCTTTAGCTGTGTGCGCACAAGAAATGTACAAAATAATAAGAAGAAACATGTCCTGATTGATTTCATTATGAGGAAATACACAAGGATAATTCCAGGTTATTGCAACGCATGCCACATTTTGTTAGATTTTGCAGATTTGTAAGCTAAAAAGAAAGTCTGATGAGGCAAGAAAACAAAGGCAAACTTAACCAAACACTTAAACTAAACTGCAAACATCCGTTAAAGCTGTCATGGCACAGATAGTACTGAAGAAATGCCAGCTATGCCAGCTTCTTTCAGGCCACAACATAGTGTACTGAGTGCCATGTGTTGCCTTACCTGAGCACAGATGAGTTCGACTTCTGCAGCGCCACTGCTTTCGCCAACAATCACGGCACACGGCTCTGCATTCGTTTAAGTTCATACTGCAGATGAAACTAAACTAAGATGCTTCAAAGATAAGGATTTGATAGGGATTTGTTGCTGCAACTCTGCAGTGCATCTACTTTCTTGTATAAGTGTTTAGTTTCTTCCTTTCTAACTCATTTAAGCGCCTGAGTTGGCGCTTTAACTTCCTGCAACTAATCAACAGGACAATGACAACCATGTGACCAGGACACAGTTTACAGACCGGCTTCTGTTTCAGTTTTTCTGCACAATAATTCATCATGTTGGTGCACTTTTGCTTTTACCTTTAAGTTGTATTAAACTGGAACAATCTCTTTCTGAAAGATTTCCCCAATTTCGTTCACTCTTTCTCTGTAAATGTGTGTTTTAAAGCTTCTCCCAGCCTGTTTGATGCCCCGCCTCACCTTTCTCTACTTCCTCAACTTGGGTCACAAAAAAAGTTCTTAGAAACCAGAGTTTGAAAACCTTGAGTAGCCAAACGCCGTCACGGTGGCCTACGTTGCTCTCCAAAACCACTAATATCATTCTGCATAGGCCCTAAAAACGCAGGGCTTACGATTAAACACCAAGCATATATTAAATTAAACCATTCCACCCCGTTTTAAAAGAAGAGGTTAAAAAACTGCATTAATCGTGTCAGGTATGAGAAATGGTATGATAATCAGCCTCGTTTGGAGTCTATCCTGCTGCGGTTACATGGACCGCTAATCCAAACGCAGCTCCTCTCCTGCACCTGAAAGCTCCCCTGATCCCGGCTGAATTCTAATGATTGAAATGAAAGGCATCAGCATGCCAAATCACATAATGGAAAATCCAGAACAAACGCTATGACCCCCCCCACCACCACCACCACCCTCCCCTCCACCCGGCCTTTTCCTTTCACTGCGTCACATCTTATCTGAATCCTTATTCTATCAGCAGAGGTGACACATGTTCTTCATGTGCCACCCGGACCACTGTTGTGTTAATTTCTACAGATGCACACGAGGCTTTAGGCCGATAGATCCGTTTGCTGATATTGTTCCTGGATTAAGAATATCAGACAATGTCACCCAAAGCCAATATAACTGACACGTCTATATGGTTGAGCTTACAATGATAATGGTTCATTTTTGTCTCATTATGTCATTTTTATAATGTCAGAAATAATAAAAATATCTAGTGTACTTTCCTGTAATGCAAAAAGGAGAGCAATGGCCCAAAAACCCCTCAAATGTACAATAAAAAATAAAATATAAGTAAATTATAACATGTCAAAAGTTAGGACAAAAGTTGTTTTTGCTTTTTTGCTCAGTGAGTGAGTTAAACAATCAATATTTGATTAATCAAACCCCAAAATGTACCCCAAAACTGCTGGAGAAACAATCAGTTAAACTGCTGTATAATCTCTATGCTTAATCTCAACACTCTCGAGTATTCTGGAGAGAATCACAGAAAAATTGGTGTATTTGCAAATTCAAAAATCCCAAAAAAAGGTGTAATCCCTCTCACACACACACACACACACAGACACACACAGCGGTCCTCCATCACTCCTGCCACCCCTTCATCACAGCAGAGCAGCCTAATCACTCACTCTGTATCCTAACCAAAACAAAATGGTGCCAACCAGTAGCTTTTAGCTGTGTTTACACTCCTAACTCCCCCACCTCCCTGCTGCTCCCACCCCCCCCACCATCTCCCTCCCTCAGCGGCTCGTGGCGGCATGGGTGATTAATTTGGGCCGTGTAGACAGGTAAACACAGAACCTATTTAGATGGCTTACCCGCCACCATATTTATACTCAACAGGACTAAGCTTCAGATAGAATATCCTCAAAGCTCCCATCTGTTTATTTTCTCTAACTGCTCCTTGAGCCCCGTCCTGACACCCGTCCTCTAACTTCTTCTGCCTCCCCCCTCGCTGTAAGCCCGACTCCCTTTCCCTCCTCTTCCTCCTCCTCCTGACCCGCCTCGCTCTCAGGTCAAACACGAAGCGTTTTTCTGTCTTCTTCCCCCCGCGGAGGAACCTTAGTTTGTTTTAATTTTTTTTTTAGTTCGAGTAAAATAACACATTCAGGATGAGGCCTCCTTTTTATAAAAATAATATAAACTTCATCATCTGGTGCTGATGGTCTCTCTTACTTATTGAAATGCCTGTGTACATACTTCATTGATAAGTGGCTCTGTGAATACAGCTTAAAATTAAAATATGAAGAAACTTACTGCAGTTTTGGTAAATTGCATTGTTTGACCACCGTAGCTAAAAATATCAAAGACATTATTCTTTCTTCAGTTTAACACATCAGTGTCTTTACCTTTCTGTCATTTATTTATTTATTTATTTATTTATTTATTTAATGTTATGTTAGGTTGTAAACACTTGAAAATGAATCTTTAACTTTACTGAGTTTTCTCACACCAGTTAAAATGTCTGCCAAAGCCCACTCATAGCAGATTACATTTTAGTACTAAATATACTCTATTTCAATGATCATCAGTGCTTGCACATCAGATCCTGATATGAAGCGGAAACATTTCAGATATAGTGTAGAAAGATTGTCTTTTTTTTATTATCTTAAAATCTGTAGCATTATTGTGCAGTTTTGTCTAATTTTTAATTTTCAGAGTCACTCGACATGTTGAAAGCAACTTTTTAAAAAGCCACTTCTTGCTGCAGCGCTTTTTGTGAATATGGAAAAAAGTCCTCAACAGAACATGACATGCAAACGCTGCAGCGCGCAGAACCAGATGTAATGTGTTTCATGGTTTGACTACATTTGTTAGAGGCTGCACGATTTCACATACTGCCACATCTGTCAAGGTTACAGTCCATGTACCTGCATTGTGTCTGGATCTGAGGCTGATAAAAAATTTCGTTATTCTGGATGGTACTCCTGCTGCGGAATTAGGCGGTTAGCATGAGCGGTGATAGCTAACAATCTGAGACATCATCTAAATAAAATGTCAATACATTTGTGCAGGTTGTGACAGTAATGCAGCCCGGTTCAATGAACAGGTGTTTGGCGAGATTGCGGCGCGGGAGCACCGCAGAGACAAAACGAAAAGATGAAAATCTGACAGATTACTTTAAACCTCTTATCGTCGCAGATGTTCTTACAGACTGGACTTTGGCATGACATTTGTGTGTTTTTGACTCCACCCGGCACATCTAGTACATGTGATGCAGAGATGCTAACAGCCTCTCAACCATGTAAATAACTTCTGCGCCATCACAGAGCGTCGTCATGCTTTTTGTTTCTGACTGTATGTCTGGTGATGCAGAGACAATATATACAGACAGGTGACAAATTTAAGGGAAAACCAACATAAAGTGTGTCAGTAAGGTGTTGGTCCACCTCCAGAACAGCTTCAGTGCTGTTCTGTTGGTGTTTTGATGATGGCGGTGGAGAGCGCTGTCTAACACGTCGCTCCAAAATCTCTTTAGGCTGTTCATTTGAGTCAAGATGTGGTGACTGTGAAGGCCACAGCATATGTTTATCATTTTCATCCTCATCAAACCAAAGACCTTTCCTATAAGGACTGAAATGTTTAATTTTAGTATACAGTCAATCAACTTTCTGTTTATTTGTGTCGACCCTTGGATCCAAACCATACAAGCAAAATGTCTCTGACCCTCATTTTTTTCAGGTTTTTTCTTTAATTTGTCCCTGTCTGTTTGTTCCATATAGATCAAGGTTTAGGTGTTTATACCTGCCAAATCCTGATATTTGGAAAAATGTTCTAATCCTTTGTTTCAAAGTTAATAACCTAGAATTAGCTACTGTGACTTCTGTGTAGAAAAATACTTAGTGTGTTAGTTTATCCCTCAAGGTTATTTGGAAGACATCTCTGTAATCATTTTGGCATTTTGATTAAGTAATAAATACAAAAATACAAAAGCTAAAGGTGCAACACATATCAGTCAACACCTGTCAGTGTCAGTGCACTCAGCCAGACACACACGCATAACATTGCATCACCTACAGTAGCTGCCCGCCCACTCACATAACTGCAGCTTTAACACAAGTGCAGCAGTGTGCGTGGTGGAGCTGCTCCTCGTCGTGCTTTGCATTCCTGCAGCCGCTGTGAGCACATAGCCCGGCCCCACCCTGCCTTTACCTGAGACCGGCGCTGGGTAACGTGATGTCTCACTCAGCAATGACTGCGCAAGAGGAGCCACCTGCACCTTCAGAAGTGTCATTCTAGTGTTTTTTGAGAACGGGGCCTCTCAGTCGCTTTCTGTGATTGCATGAGTTTTGTCAGTTATCCACATGAAAGCTAAACCTCCTTCCTCCTGTCAAACCCATCTCCCTTCACACTCATTATACAGCAAGTGTGCTTCATTAGCATCAACATCAACAGGTGCATACATGTTGACGTAATCTCCAGTCTAAATGTCTTTTTTTTTTTCTTTCTTGCTAAATCTTAAGTGGATTGTTGGTGATGAAGACAGCCAGGGGAGGAGGGAGGCCAATGAAAAAATCCACTGATATGAGCCCTGCTAAGTGGTATTATGCATGCACACAAAGTACATGCAAGTGGCATTAAATACACACATGCATGTAGAATCACACTTATAAAAATCGCACGAAGGCAATCGCTAATTTAATTACTGATCCGCAGATTCTTAGTCTACAATCCGTTCTTTAAAGATTTACTGTGCGCCCAATACTGCAAACATATCATACAAATGTTTTCTCTTTCTGAGTCCCATCATGCCTTTGGGCAGGGATAATTACTTATCAACACTAGGGTTCCTTAAAGGGGTGTCCAAGAGCACACAGGCTGTCTGTTTGTCTGGGGATTTTTATTCCACCACCTCGTGGAGATGATTTGTCTATTATCTCCGGTGGATTTGCTCCTCTCTTCATCTGCAGCGCATTACTGCAGTCATAAAGCTGCAAGGTCAGGGGAAAGGCAGGCAGGCAGGCAGGGAGGGAAAGAGGGAGGCGGGCGGGCGGGGTAGTCTCTTCTCTCTTCTCCAGACTCTCCTACAGTGGAGCTTTACCCAGCAGAGATGTATGATGCAGTAACCCATCATGCACTGGCCGAGCGGGGATAAATCAGCGAGTGTGGTCAGGGTAAATATCCATCATCACCTTTATCGTTGCCGCCGCTATCGGGGTGACCATTTTTCTGCATCTCCGCTTTATGGATGCGTTGGCAGCGGAGAGACAGGATGGCGGGACGAGTGCAGGAGGGAGGTGACGGAGGTCTTTAATGGGACGGTTCATCTCAAAGTGAAGATTCGGGATTTGAGGGCCGATTTCCACTTAAGTTCGTAAAAAAAAAAAAAAAATGGAGAAGAGGCTCGAGGCGATTCACCTGTGCATTCCTAATTTCTTGGGCTAACATTTCTCCCATAGACACAAATTTTCATCTCTTAAACGTGAAGAAAAAAAACCACGTCAGTTTTATGTCAGTTTCCTCAAAGCTGTTGGTGCGCTCAAACTTTTGCAGTCAATCCAGGAGAACTACTATACCAGTTCTTCCACTCGCATTAGCCTCAAAACACCAGAATGCAATGCAACTACAGACATTTAAGAGCCCACTAAAAATCAAATGCAGTCAGCACAGAACAGTCATAAATTTGCACACGTCTGTGGACATAAGCACCTTAAATTTCCCTTTGAGTGACTTAGTTAATGACCGACGATCACCTGATTTTTTTTTTTCTCATTGTAATTGCTTATCCTGTCCCCACACACATGCAAATAGATGAATCCCTGCAGTATTTTGATCACAGATCGATGAACAGTGTGAATATTCGAATGCGGATTCTTCGTAAATCCTCATGATCTGTGACGCGGTCCTCCCATTTTCCAGCAGCCGCAGTCCCTGCAGAGCGAGCTGAAGGTAGTGAAGGGTCATCTATTCTACTCTACATGCAGACACAGTGCGGCTAATACCATACTTCACAGCCCGGCCTTAATCAGCCGCTGCACTGACAATGTAATTATGGAAGTGTCCAGGCGCTGCAGTCAGCCGGGGAATTCTAATTATTTACAAGGCTGAGGAGGAGAGCCAATGGTTCATCTAAAACCCACGACCCGCTCTCTCCATGCATCCGAAAAATCATCTTGAGCGGAGGCCTGGACTGAAGGCGTTTATGAAATGCAGAAGTAGAGAGAGAGAGGCAGGAAGAAGCTTTGTATCTTTAACAGGAAGCATTTGATGGATTTAATTTTGCAGATATTTTCCTGGATTGCTCCGAAGTCAGTTAGTCGAATACTTGTTTTAGAGTCTTGGTCAAATAGAAAGTTTTAGTAAAGTGTTTGGTTAATTAGTTTTATAATGGTAAAGTGGTGTTATCCATCACCAGAAACTGATCATCAAATCCTCGGCTTTAGAAAATACATATATCCTGAGATGTAACAAGATCTTTATGTTCGACTACAGTGACTTGCAGAGAGCCATAAGGACGTATTTCTTTAGTTAATACAACTATTTTTACTTGATGCAATGATCATTAGTGGAAACTTTAGATAGGACAATTTATCATTTGACAAAACTAGCTAATCCCATATATTATTATGCTGCAATAATATGATATTGTTACCTTTGCTGGGTCATGTTCAGTTATTTCTCCACGTGTCCTCCTCCATTAATGGTACAAATAAAAGCGTAAACTAACATATAGCACTTTAGAAAGGTGCTGGACCACCACAAACCTCCGCAAACCTGTTTTATTGCTGCTTTAGCTCCTATATTTGTTCTTGCAACCGTGCAGACCACAGCATTTACAATCATTTTCACTTTAAGAAAACCATTCGGTGTCTCTTTTATGCATTTCTTCACATTTTCCCTTTTAAATGTTTCACCCTTTTGAATATTACAGCAAAGACGACAATCTAGCCCAACACACTTTGCTGAAAAGATTTCAAATGTGTTGTCTCGGAAGCTCAAACAAGCTGACCGCATTGACAATCTCATATTTTCCTGTCCCGTAACTATCCTGTCATTTCTGATCCCACCACTCCCACCTATGCCCTGCAGACTTCAGACTACTCCCCATCGCCTCACTTCCCCAGCATCCTCGGCCTTATAACATGCTGGCCCTTTCATCCCCCATTCATTTGCTCTTCCTGTCCCTTTTTTATGTCCTGTTATTGCCTATTTTCAACCTGACGTTAACTTCTTTATGTCGCCGGCCGAGCCTTCAACACAACAAGCAACACGTGTCTGTGTGTCTGTGTGTATTTACAGCACGGGAAATCAGACAGCGTGAGTGAATTAAATTTAAAATTAGATTTCACACTAAAATAAAAAATAAATAAATAAAAATAATCCGTACTGTAGGTGTGACAGCTAACCAATGACCTTACAGCGCTCCTCTGCAGAGACCAACAAACTCAAACACCATGGGCTTGTAGTCTTTATCCTCTCCACTTCACCCGGCAGCGGGAAGAGAGGCAGAGCAGCATCTCTCTTATCAGTGTGTGTGCGCGTATGCTTGTGTACAGTAAAAAAAAAAAAAAAAAGCCTAATCTAATCACCACACACTCACTGGTTCCTCCAGGTGTATTACTGTACCAGGAGTGTAATGCAGAGAGGGGAGGGGGTGGATGAGATAAGTAATATTGATCTGATGCTGCGATTGTCACTCAGTTGCCCGCCTTGAATAGCTAATCTCTTTTCTCACGGGTCAGGAGGGAAGAAAGGCGACGGGGGCGGCAGGTTTAACCACAGCCAATCGGCAAATTGTTTTCAAACAGCAGCCGTCGCGTCGGATGTGAAATCATAGCTGCTGGCTGTTGTTGACAGAAATGATGATGGCGGCGGTGATGATGATGTTGATAGTGCTGATGAACAAGTTTTTAGGTCCTTCTGGCATCAGGATAAGACACACAAATACACAGTATGCCAAGCAAATGCTTGGCACACAGAGGGTGCCAGCTTGATGTTAACTGCAAGCTATTTTAATTTCTTAGATATTAATGAATGTTGAAGATCTTTTTCCGCACACGAATTCTACATT
This sequence comes from Scortum barcoo, assembly GCA_023238725.1. NCBI lineage: Eukaryota > Metazoa > Chordata > Actinopteri > Centrarchiformes > Terapontidae > Scortum > Scortum barcoo. Next base: position 3,390,725 of record CM041540.1, read on the forward strand.
AGACTTGAAATTAGAAGAGGTTTGACACACTATATTAATCTGTAAAATCAAAACATCTATTCTCCTTCCTATAGCGACTGTTACATTAAATAGCAAAGTGCTGAAAAACACTGAAAGGCATTGGATTAGTAATGTTTTATTTGCCAATATTAGACTGTTTTACTTTATCTAGGTGAACTTCTTGCACTGAAATATTTCACATTATCCCTTTTAAATAGTCCATACCTCTCTGGCAGACATGCCATCACAGGCTTTATATATATATATATAATGAATTGTCACACACAAAAACACCATCCAATACCTGGCCCTATTTTTTTCTGTCCCTATTATTTGAATCTCTTTTCTTGGGGATCTTAGGAGGTGAAATTATCCTTTGTGTGATCAGAAAAAAGAATAGTGTTTTCCTTTGCCTTTTCATTATCTTGCAATCATCTCAGATCTGTTTGTTGATATCCTAGCCAAGAGGTTTTGGCCCCTGTTAAGTTCCTGAAGACACCTTCATCATCTCTTTCATTCAAACTGAGAACAGACCGGTACGATTGTCTTTTTTTAATGTGTGGTCAAGGATGAGTTAGTGGTCGAGTGCCTTGATTAAATGGCTCTGTTTCTCCCCAACTTTACATTTCTCCTCGTTAAACGTAAAGTTTATGCAGAGCACGGTGCCAGTTTAGCATTTAAACATTTGAAGTCGAGATCTTTTTCTTCGTTCGTGTGTCAGGGAGAGGTCCTCTTGTACGTACCCTCCATCGGCCCCCTCCTCTGTACACACATCTATCACCCTTTCCTCTCCCACGTCTCCACCTGGAATGAGAAAGGAGGGATTGATGCGGCGAACACGCCACAGTAGTTTCCATTTACCAAGACCAAACATCAGCAGGCATATCTCTGACACCAAAGGGTCTGCCTGGGTGCCCTCTCCCTCTCTCTCTCTCTCTCTCATCTCCCCCCTTTCTTCCTCCCTCCTCCTCCTCCTCCTACCCCTGCCTTACCCCCGCCATCTCCTTTTTAATATAGAAGCTGGAGATGAAAAATGGTGTGCTTTTGTTTATTTGCCACCGATGCAAATGCGACCACAGCAGGATTAGTGAGTTCTCCATCTCTTTGCTGATAGCGGTGGGAAGAAAGAGGGGATTTTTATGCAAAAAAGATCTCTCCCACCCTTGCTATGACAATTGCAATGCATCACTTCATAGACAGTTTTTAATCTGTTTCAAACCAACCACACTTTGAACTGCTGGGAATGCGAGATATACAACTGTGGGTATATGCGTGTGTGCGCCTGTTTGTGTGCATATGTGTGTGCGTGAAGGGGAGTACTTGTGTGTATGTGCTGTATGTGTTTTCCTGTGATTAATCTTTGGAGTTGGTTTAAGCACACTGCTGACACAGCACAGATCTCCCTCTCCCTCCTCTCGCTGGCTAACTTTGTCTCTCTGTCTGAATGCCCTTGGATTTAGCTTTGAATAACAAAAAGTTTGTATCCTAATTCACTCTTGGTCCATTGTGTCCAACTTTTCTCATATTGCAAAGAAAAACTTAACTCGCGGCCTGTAAACTGATCTGTAATCAAAAATCTGAATAGCTTAAGCTGCTTAGATTGACTGTATAGGCTCACGTTTCCCTCTGTAGATACTGTAGCCTGGAAATCTGAGAAAAATTCATAAAGCAGAAACGTTTATGAAAGCTGCACTAGGAAAGATTTATTTGCAGAAATCCTTCTCTTTTATAGGTATAAATGACAAAGAGGGGCTGAAATGAGAAGAGTGAGGCATTGAGCCAATGAAAGGTCAAAAATGATTTGACATAAAATGTAAAATAGTTTGAGTTGTTTTACCTGTGAAAGTACTTTTCTTCCTGCAACAAACTTTGCAAGCATCCTTCAACTAATTTTCTTTAACAACATCCCAGCAAGAATGGATTAGTTGAGGTCTGACTGACTTTCAATCAGGCAAAGGTTTTGTTTAAAATGTTAGTCACATATACATCAATATACAATCATTTTCAGGTCATAAACACACTGTGGCATACAACAATCTCATTATTTTCACATTTATATGTCTCATTTTTAGATTTGATTGTCTTTCTTCATCCATGTTGTTCTTGTTTGCTGGTTGTGTGAGTGTTTAGTGTTCTCAGGCCTCTTTTGAAAAGAGAGGCAGGCGTTGATTATGCATTGTTTTAAGCGTACTGCACAAACATCATATTGTGTACAGTTCACCTTCGCCATACATACGTACACTTGAATTTTAAATAGTTTTATTTTTATTATTACCATACCTTTTACTTACCTTTGGAGCTGCCAGTCTATTTATTTACCAGGTTGGAGCTTATATTGTTCCTTGTTTTGAGCTCCGATTTCTTCAGTAGAGCTCAGATATGTTTTGTGTAAAGAACCAATTAGTTATTTTAGTCCAAATAGTTCGAAGTGGAGTTGTTTTTCTTAGTTTAACTATAAGTGTAGACCACTGTGTCCCCTGTTTGCATGCAGCAGTGCATCTTTGTTACGTGTCATTCTCTCCCTTCTTTCCTGTCATCTGTCTAAAAATAACAATGAAATAAACAAACCAAAAACAAGCGCTGCATGTAAATGAGTGAACTCAAATCAAAAGAAGCAGGTAAACTGGTCAAGAGTGGAGGCATGATGAAGTAACATCAATTACAAAATACTTTTATGCTTTTATTTTGAATGGACATAAGAACCTTGTGTGTATAGATGAGTTATTTGATGCACAGAGCCTCACCATGTTTATTTCTTGGGCAGATTTCTGATGCTTTAAATAACAAAGGTGGTGATGATAAAGGCTCAGCTCGCACACAAGGAAGCTGTTGTTCAGTTGTAACGATGGCCTAAACATATAGCGGCACACGCTTTGTTAGGAATGAACCCAATTTCAAATATTGCTTCCATCGCGCTGAAGTGTGTGGCAGAAGAAAAGAGATGGGTGTGTTTCCCCGGAGTCCATTTCCTCATAAATAAAGCCTGTCTGCTTACTTTCCTTTGATTCCACGTATTCAGACGCGTCTCAGTGTCAGATCAAACCTTCAAACATCCATCACCTCACCCTCAGGAGAAAGGCGGAAATGCCAAAATCCCAAACTGTCATCGGAGCACGCTTCGGCGGTGTCGTTCCTACAGACAGATACAGCAAGTTTCCGTTTACGATTTCTGACTGACTACACAATTAACAAGGGCTACGGGTGTACGACTGCATATCATGAAAAGGGGGAGAGAAAAGAGAGGAAAAGGAGGAAAAACACGGGCCTGTTTATCTTTTCTCGCCGCTGTTGGCGTCCTGAGGAGAGCGTCTGGCTCCGGGTAGATACCAACGGGATGACACAAAGGCGAGATAAAGCGTTAAGACATTTTTTACTCATCAAATTTAATAAGCCTCATCTCAGACACACAGGTATTCAGCGCGTGGCGCTTTCAGGGAAAAAGGTAAACACATCCATTTTGTAAGCTCTTGCAGAGATCCCAAAAAAAAAAAGAAAAAGAAAACAAACCTCAAACCAGCAGCTGACACGCATTCAAAACGTGTCAGGGTGACAATAAGATACACTATGAATAATAGAATAAACAGATACATATTTTCGCATATACCCCTCTCTCCTCCTCTGTAGCTGACACCTTTGGCGGCGTGATAAAACCCCCTCCATCAGAAATACTTGACTTTTTTTTTTAGCTCCGCCCTTCCTTCGCTCCCTGCGTTCGCAGCGGCGGCGGAGGGAGCTTACCTGTGCCCTGCTCGACTGACACCTAGCATTTGAGAAACAGCTCGCCGGGATTTAATCAGTCGTCATTATGGCTGAGGAGAAAAGGGGCTGTGGCACAATGCTGACACAAAGACAGTCTAAGGGGATCTTTGTGCTGTAAATGTGCTTCTCACAGTGGCTGCGTGACAGCTGACGGTGAGTCGCTGAAACACTGATCCACTGTTTCCTTGTAGAGACATCAGGGTGAATACAGAGGTGCCATGGCGTGCGCTGAAAGCTGCCTCAAAGACCTGAATGCTGCACAACACCTGCATGGCTGCTGTGGCGGATTAGGGTGTCAACACACACAATGGCTGAGGGAACTCAATGCCTTTTGACTCGCCTCACACCCCCCTCACCACCGTACCCTCTCTGACGTCCCCCATTGTCAAGCGCTCTATTTTATTTATCGCCACAACAGCTCAATGGGGAATTAAGAGGAGAGAAAATGGCGACAGGTTATTGAAAAATATTTATACACTTTGAAAAATAAACATTTTTCAGTTAAAGTTGGTTTCAGACAGGGATTATCCCGAGAAGGCGATGGAGGTTGTTGTTTCCCGCACTTTTGGGACTTGTGACATCTGCCTCCCGGCGCAAACCCCCCCGAGGCGGCGGAGAACAAGATGGCAGAAAAACACATCGAAGAAGAAGAAGATGAAGAAGGCCATTCCAGCGCAACAGATGGAGCCGAGAGCAGGCGAGGAGGAGGAGGAGGAGAGCGGGGAAGGATAAGGGAAGGCTGGTGAGTCTTCGGCAGGAGAATTTGGCAGGATGGCAAAGAGTGTCGGAGCCTGGCAACGCCACAAAGAGCCGTGGCTCTCGATCCAGCTCTGCTCCACACCTCTCTGGCAGACATGCCATCACAGGCTTTGTTTACATGGGTCTGTGCACTACTGGGAACCTTGGAGGAAATAGTGGAGAATGAGGTGCGGTAGATGTGATGTGTAAGATGAACAAATGCCCCTATTATGCCATTTTGCTGGCTTTAAATGGACAAAATTTGAAGGAAAAAAATTGGGTTTTCTCTCCATTTTTGGTGCTGAACATTGTTGCTGTGGTATTTTTGGCAGTGCAATGAACACTCCAATGAAATCTGTTGCCATGACAAAGCACACGTGTGTTTTGTTGTATGTAGATATGTGTAATAGGCTGAATATTCTTTTACATTAAAGATGAATCGATTACCATTTTTATATGGGATCTGGATCATCAAAATATACATATTGATAACATCCTGTCATACTTGCAAGATTTTGCCTGTTTCTGTATCAAGTACAGAAAAAGGCCCTTTTATAAGAAATCATTTTAAATGTCTTAATATGCACAAGCAACTAATAGATCATGCACCAGTTCCATTTAAAGGTTTTGTTGAAGCCAAAGAGTTTGCATGACTTTAAATCACTGTTGTATTGTACGACAGTGATTATTTAAACAGGAATTTATTTAATCTCTGACATTTACACAAACTAAATTGAAACACTAGTGTGAAAACACACCACACAGAGCAGCACAGATACCTTTTTTTTCCCCACACATCACACTTCACTGAAACGCACAAATAAAATGAAGGACAAAAAAAAATCAACTGGGAAGCACGCAAAAGAGCCTGCTAACATTCACAAGGCCTGGATAAATAAATAAGCGCAGTTTAACTCGACTCACCCTCCATATTTCATCCCGGTCTGAGTAAATCTCTTTAACACCGCTGTAGCCTTCCTTCCTCTGCTGCCCTTCAGTGACGGTGTTAGCAGAGGAACAGTAATGCAGTAATGGTATCAGAGAATGAGGCCCTAAGCGCCGGGCTTTGACGGCGCTTAGGGCCTGCCGATGATGGATGTCTTCAGAAACTAAACTACTCTGTCCTCTGCAGCCCAGAGCGCTGATGTTGCGTGTTGGGATCCCCTCTGTAATGCCACGATGGATATTTGAGAATGGGAGTGTGTGTGTGTGTGTGTGTGTGACTGAGAACATGCACAAAGATGACTTTAAAGTGTTTGCATGTGCTCTGTCTAGTTTTCTGTGCACATGTGCTCAGACTTAGTGTGTGTGTGTGTGTCCTGCTTGAATGAACTTGGGAGAGTCGAAGGCTCTTAGCGTGGAATGTGAGGGATGTTATATAAACACATTACCGACGGTACCAATGTACAGCCATACACACCGCTGGCGCCAGCCCACACTGCATTAGCTGACATTTTATACAAAAATGGTGAAAATGGACCATCTGAGGGAGCGACGGAGGGTTTTCTGGTTCTCACCAGACTCTGTTTGGGTTGAAGTTGCTCTTTTTAGCCTCCTTTGACTTTTGATTGCTGACTCTGCCTCCCAGAGGGACCGTCACAAGGTGCTGCGGTCATTCAGTCTGCTTATGTGACCTGACAATTTAAACGGGAAGTCTAAAGGATTTGGTCATTTACATCAAATACAGGAATGGGAAATTAGTCGGAGCGCCGAATGCGATCTGGTTACATGACGAAAGCGACGTGGGGCGTGCAAATACGTACACGTATGCAGCACATAAAAGCATTTCCTGTAAGTTTGCACGCTGAAATGCACCAAAAATGGATGGTAAACAAATGCAGGGGAAAAAAAAAAGTGCACACTCACAATCAAACGCTCACACGTGTTCTCCCGTGCACACCAAAACGAACACACCGACTTTGAAAAAGCAATTAATTCCAGATAGCACGAACATGAAAGGCAACGGGATGCTGTGAACATTAAAAGGCACAGAAGCCCGAGCGTTGCTTTCCTGCGTGTCTTTAAGGCTTTCTCAATCCAGGCCCTTCTAAATAGGATTCAATAATGTCCAGGTTGCTTGTTTTTAACTTCAAAGATTTCCCACCAAACGGCTTAAGTCCGACAGAGTGAGAAGAGAAGGAAAAACACTGACAACTCATTAAATGTCAACGTTCACTCTATTACATTGTACTCTGCTTTTCCTGCGCCTCCAAAGTGGTTTCACTCACGACACGGGCAGGCGACGGGAAGGGACAGAAACCGTGCCGCCGTTGGATATTCGTATGCAGGACAAATGACCATTGTCTGAGGCAAGGAAGAGCTTTTGAAAATTGTGCCGCCGGCCACGCGAGAATTTCAAGAGGTGCTTCACACGACGAACCAAAAAATCACTCAACACCGAAATCACTGAGGGAAAGGAGGGGAGAAGTGATGAATTGGCATTATGGGTAAGGTCACATTGAGATCTGCAATATCCAGTATGAGTAAAACCATTTTGACACCGAGGATGTGACCCCCCCCGCACTAATGTGGAAAGTTTGAGTGATCATGCGTAGCAACTATCGAACTGTGAATGCTTTTAAAATCAGTTTGCACAACTTGAATTTAATTATTTTTTACATTGCAGTTACATCATCTGGCGAACCCTTGGTGTCTGTTTCAGTTGATGCTGAACGTGCACGACAGGTATATAAACCGAAGACGCACGTGTTGGCCCATCCCGCGCCGTTACTGTCCGTCAGATGCTTTCTAGTAATTCTCCCAAGTTTGATATCTGCTGCGTCGGCAGAACAGGATCCAAACTGGCGAGGCGAGCCATCCAGAGAGAAGGAATTGAGTTACAGGTGTTGGAGAGGAGAGGAAAAAGAAAAGAAGAAGAAAAAAAACGAGCGGTGGCAAACCTGTCTGGCTTTTTATGAATTTGTGAAACAGCCCTCGAACAGATCGCCTCTCACTTCTCTCTTCTTCTTCTTCTTCTTCCACCCTCCCGACACCTCCCGTGTCCGTTAACCCCCCCCACCCTCGTAAAGAAAACAAATGTTTCATCACCGGGGAACGAGCACACGGGGATGTTTAACCAGGCGAATGGAGTGCCTCCTCCTTCTCCTGGGCCGCCAACAAACCGCTGGCTGGGAGAGCGGCCAGGAAGAGAGGCAAGAAAGCCAGTCTGAATGTCAGCTGGCGGGGCTCCGGCTGCAGCGGCAACGCCATCTCTCCCAACACACTGAAGAGCACACACTCACACACACACACTCGGGTATGCATGCACATCAGCATGCAAGTACACGCATGGCGCTATACATACAAGCAAACATGCGCACATATTCGCCCTGTCACGCTGTTCATGCTCAGAATCTGAAAAGACGACCAAAACACGCGCACGTGCTCCAACACACGCACACACACATGTATGCATGCACAGAGTCCCCTGGCAGCGCGTCTTTTCCACAGCGCAGGCCTGTGATACTGAGGCTGAAGGAATTTGCTGTGGATTACTTCTGGACTGAGGCGGGCAGCTTTGGCAAGGAGTGGCCAGGCCACTTTGAGGATTTAACCAGCAGCAGCAGCCACTGCCTCCCAAAAGCCCCGGGAGCCGCTCCGACACCGGCAACACACACACAGATACACACAATCTCTACGTCAAGGATTCATCCAACATACACTACAAGAACTAGATTTTTTTTTTTTTTTATAAATTTACATCAAATCATCCATCCTCTTGTTTCAAATGTGAGTTTATGGGCCAATTCCAAAAGTCAGCATGAGGGAAAAAAAAAGGGCAATACCTCCATCCTAAAATGCTGTTGGGGCCGACGTATTGGGTTACCGGTGTCTGTATTAGTGGTGGCCACAAGTGAGGGAGGGTGAGAGAGGTAGAGAGACACAGGGAGGGAGAGAGAGAGAGAAATGCCTGTGACCTGTCCCATGGTGAAGTGCGGTAATTACCAGGGAATGTCAACACTTCCTTTCCGATGCCACTCCCCAAACAGAGCCCTGGTCATCTCAGGAAACTGTGTTGGGGGGTGTGTTTGTGTGCAATTGTGTGTGTGTGTGTGTGAGAAAGTGAGACAGAGAGGAAAAGAGAGAGAAAACATGCATTTCTCCTCCCTCGCTCACCCCGTGAACTTTTCAAGAAACCGCTCTTTTCCACACATGGATGTCACACAGAAAAATCCCTCCAGTTTTTTTTTTTTTATTTTATATATTTTTTTTCCCCCAACTTTCCTCACACCACATCTGAAGTGAGAATCTATATATTAATCATCCTATCATAAATGATGAAGACAGGCTCAAAGCGGAGGAGAGAAGAAAACCAGGAGGGGTGGGGGGGACATGAAAAAAAAAAAGGCAGTGAAAGAGCAGCGATGGAGGAGTCGGGTTTCAGTAGGGGGCAATGCAAGGCTACACACCGAGAGAGCTGAGACTGACTGCTCCCAGCAAGCACACACAGATCATCTTTAACATCAGCCACGCCGACTGCATCTTCCCTTTATGGCACATCAACGGTGCTCGTGAAGTGACCAAAAGATGGACAGGAAAGGCTTTGGGCAGCAAGGGGGACATCCCTGGAAATAACCCCAAAGTAAGATAGATAGGCCACAGAGACTGCAAACAGGGTGCGAAAATCAAAGTTTCTGCAGCTGCATCAATTTTAATTTGTTTAAATGAATGACGTTAGAAAACAACAGTTTATGTGGCTGCTGAAGTGTTAAAATATGTCATAAAAATCTGGTAATTACTGCATGTTTACTTGTTTTGATGCCGAAGTTGTCCATCTCCTGCTGTCACTTAAACCCTTTATGTGATGTCTGGAAAAAAAAAAAAAAAAATCGAAGTAAAAAATTGCCCATAAAATGTAATGCACTTATAATAAAAGTGTGCATCCCGCCTCGCTCCCGCCCTCCACCGCCGCCGCTCCACATCCACACTCATCAGCAGCTTTTAATCTAGCCGGAATTAGCATATTCAAATGGTTTTTCTAATGACTTTCATCTGGCAAAAAAGGTAATTTCATACACGAGAGTAGCCTTCAACTTCGAGGTGGTAAAGACAAAACTGAGTGCAGGGGGCAGAAGATACTGCGGTCTGATTGCTTTTGCGGTGTGCGGTCTTGTAAACGCTTTTAATGAGGTTGTATTTAATTGAACGTATGGGCTTCAACTTTGAACTGTGAACGCCGCCGTCCTGTATGTGCGAGGGGAGGGGTGGAGGGGAAGAGAAGGAGCTGGGAGTGCTGGTGTAAATGGCATATCATAGGCTAATACTGGGGTGGGAACAGGGAGGATTCAAATGTTCAGGCCTGCGTTGGGTGGAGATGGCTGGAAAGCGCATTAACACACACATCGATGTATGCACGCACACACGCAAACTCTTTTTGAAATTTTATTCTTGAGTACAAAAACAATTAAGAGCAGTGGTGCTTTGATGTTCAGTGCTGCCCCGCAGGTCAGGAGGGAGAGTGTTTCTTTATCTTAATTGAAAAAATTAAATCATTAACCTGATGCCACTGTTTCTGAATGACAAGTCCTCTGCTTTTCACTCTTTCCCAGCTTTACCCTTAACTAGCAGCGAGCGCGAACATGAAGAGACATGCTCGAGAAATGCTTGAGAAGAAAGTAGGGGGAAAAAAAAAAGGGAAGACAATTTCAATAACACAAGAAAAAGAAAGTTTAGTGGGTGTAATTTGATTAATAATGCTAAACGGAGACTGGGAGGGGGCAAGATAGGACCGAGGGAACAAATTAGCCAGCACAGCTGGGGAAGGACTCCGTTCGGCAGGGTATCAAAGGCTCACAACACCGCCTTTCTCCTCCACGCCTCCGCAAACTCAAATTGAAATTCGGTATCTTGTCATACGAGCTTCAGAAGTGTCTTCCTTTATTGGGTTCTTTTTTTTTTTCTTTTAATTTCACTCATTCAGGCCTTTTATATTTCTCAGCGGACATGAAAATGGCATTTATGTTTTACAAACTTGCTGCTTAAAATTACTCATTAAAAACTGATCAATAGTATTATTTTTAACCGCAGAAAAATAACAGATACCGATCATATATTTTTTTTTTCCACATCCGACTGTGCCATTTTGAATGTTTTTCCTAAACTGTTGATCCATTCAAACTCAGATGAAACGGCTCATAAGACGCTTAAGTGACTCACATGAAATCAACTTGTGTGAAAACAAGGGGGGAAAAAATGGTCACAGTTCAGATGTGCAGGATTTGCTTAAAGACGGTAGATCGTATTCAAATGCCCGAGACGTGGATACATAAATTTCCAGATAACACCTTGGCCTGTGCTGAGATAGTGGCTTATGTGTATGTGATAGTGTGTGTGTGTGACAGTGTGTATGTGTGCATTTGTTGGGTGGGAGTGGGAGTCAGCTTGTCATAACACATCTAGCGCTTAGAAGCGGGCTAATCGTGGGAGACGTACCACCATGTTGTTTTGATCACCTGTAGTATTACGGCTAATGTAAATAAAGGCTTACACTGGAGGCCTGTCACTCTGCCTGTCTGAGGGCTGCAGGAGGGGAGGGATGGTGGAGGGCAGGGGGTGGGGGGTGACCAAGGTAAGAAAAATCACTTCTTCTTATCTCTTTTCCTCTGACCTGAAACAGTCAAACTGCGGTGCATGAAGTCACAGAGAAAAGAGCTGGCGGAGGGGAAAACACACACACGCAGGAGTAATCTCGATGGCAGACATTAAAGGAGCGCCGCGCGGTGATGCATCATTGTCAAATTAGCCACGATCCGTCGCTGTAATTACCGTAAATAATCAGGACTGCGGTCAAGAACATTTTGGACTCTGTTTTACAGCAGTACTGTGTTTTACATCACTAAACGTAACACAACCACAACGTAGTAAACACTCAAATATACAGGAGTGTCATCTGTAAATGTAAACATGGCATACATCTGAAGTAGTCGTGTCCTAATTAAGACCATTTAAACATTAATGCTTTGTTATAAATGCAAAGTTTTAAAATATAGACTAATAAATGATACAATAATAAGATTAACTCAACATGTATTTATATTTAGTTTTTATTAAAGGATTCACAGTCAGATTGGAAAAACTTCACGTTTATCCCATCAGTCAAATCTCTGATAGTCCAAGAAACTATAATTCTCAAAAAGTAAATATTAACTATTTGAAATATTTATGTTTAGGGCAGCAACCAATGATCATTTTTGTATTGATTAATCTGCAGATTATTTGCTCGATTTATCAATGAACTGTGTAAAAACGCCATGGTGACGTCATAGTGTCTCATTTTGTCCAACCAAACCCCCGAGATATTAAGTTTACTGAAATCTAAGCCAGTGTTAAGCTGAAACTATCAACTATCAAACTAAAATGACTAAAATTGATTATATATTTAGTATTTACATCTAATAGTCAGTTAATAAACGAATCATTGCAGCTCAGCTTTTCTCTAAATGCAGTTCACTTTGTTCTTTATAAAGTTTTACACTTAGTTTTCTGTTGCAAACACTTTTATTTATGTTTCTATTCCATAAATCAATCTGGCGTGAATGCTAAGGTTTTAAAAAAAAAAATGAATATGCTTCATCTTTTAAGTCTTTGTTCCCTCTTTCTCTTGGATGAGAAGCTCTTTTTGGTGCTTTTTGTCTCATAAAAGCAATTTTCCCACCACAATCTGACCTGAAAGTGTTAAACACAGGCTGGTCCGGTCCGTTAATCGTCCTGAAAAAGTGTCTCATTTGTTTACAGTAATTACACTCTTGTCTCAGAGGTGATGGTTTATTGATGGCAAAACACACAACGTTAAAAAAAAAAAAAAAAAAAAAGCAGCTGGAGCCGTGGTGAGGGGGGGTGCCAGGTTCGTTGACTTTTGCCCTGCACCTGCGTTTTTCACACACTGTTTCATCTCTGCGGTTTTCTTTTTTGCTCGCACGCTTGTACAGTATGTTGCAACAGTCACCTTAAAAGACCAGTGCAAACCTTTCAAGTCAGTATCTGTTTCCCACCGCACATATAACCATCTGCTATCTGGGCAAAAAGTCCTCCAGTGGAACTTCCAATAGTGTTCGTAATTCTTCTTCTTTTTTTTTTTCCACCTGATAAGGCATCACTATACACAGAAAAATATAACATTTCCAAAGTAGCAGAAATGTTTGCCTTTCATTACCATCATTAGACCTTTTCTTTTACAAAATAAAATATCAACATTTCTCGGCGTACAGTCCGCAGAGGTAAAAAATACGACAATATTCCCTTTGCAGACACAAGAATATTAGCAACAGAGGAGCCATTGTGACGCAGAATGAACATACTTTTAGTTCATCTCAGTGGTGTAATGTCGTCTTATAATCCCACATCCATATCTGCGCCGACTCTCGCGGGCCACACCCACATTTGGAGCCCAATATAATGACTTTATATTCACTTGAACGGCCGCACAATATAGTTAGATTATGCTTATTCGTCCCAATACATAAATATGTCATCTCTCGGGCAAAAGCCCTCGATTGTGCCTTGAATGAGGCAACAGGATCCCGGCGCACAATCGTCTCTGTCCGTGAGTCTTTTTAGAAGTTGAAGGATTTCATACAACACTTTTCACCGCCGTCTTATTTTCTCCCTTTTATAAGAGAGGGAGTTGGTTATGATTTTTTTTTTTTTCCTATTCCCTCCCTCTCTCCCCCACCCTATGCGGGTTTAACTTGGGCTATTTCAACTCCCGCTGCAAAAAAAAAAGAAAGTAAATGTGTTTCTAGGCTGCTTTCAGTCTGAGCTGCACAACTTATCTCCCTCTTCCTCTTTGTTATTAAATGCAGTGAGCGAATGATCGGCATTTCTCTAAGGGACAGAGAGAGAGTGAGTCAAAAATGTAAATGGGGAGGCACACTCCCTCGCATTACCATAAAAAAGGGGAAAGAGGTGTGTGTGTGTGTGTGTACTGTGGGGATTTTTTTTTTTTCTCTAGCCTATCTCTTGTGGAGGGGTGGTCCTGAAGGCCTTATCGGTTCACCAACAGGAGAACGGAAATGATTAACATCTAATTTAACCCAGTCTCCTGCTCAATAAGCCGCCATTCAAAGGGAGCGCATCTATATGTATTTAAGAGGTAATCAGTGGTCGGACCCCCGCTTTCAGACTCCCCCTCCCCCACCTTCCCTTTTGTGTGCCGGGACGACACAACATATTTCCATCTGAAAGGCGGGCCTCGGTGGCTAGATTTCTGAAGGAGAATCGCTGGGTGTTTATTGTCGGGCTCTGTTTGTGGGGGGGTACTTGCATCATGTGGGTACACGGATGCAGCCGTGTATGTTAATGCTAATGTCGGGGACTATATGATCTGCAGCTCAGGGTTCACCGAGGGAAGCAGAACATTTTCAGCTACTGCATGAAAAGTTAAATGTGTTTTTTTTTTTATTATTACTGTACAAATAATCCTCTATACATGTATGATGGAGTCAGCATCCAGTTTTTACATCAGCTCTACGTTATCAGCCTTAATCAGTTGTCTCAAACTTTCAAAATAAAGCTCCTTATTTGCAATTCATTAGTGTGAGTGCATTTTAATTTAATTTTGTTTGATTAAACATATTGACCCTTGAATGCATCCTAACCCTTCCACTGCAGAGTCATACAGTCTGCACATGTTCATGCTAACATCTCATATGTCCGTATATTAATTGCCATTTTAACATACTAAGACAAGCATGCTAACGTCTTTTAGCATATTATTTTGTTTTCATGCTCTTGTTATCTTGGAAGCTTGAAATTGAAATGTTCAACATGTTGCGTTTAGTGTGTTTGAATACATCCGTATCAGCAGATGAGTCGGTGGCCTTAGATTTAGTAAAAAACAAATGTATTCGTTTCATGCTTTTGTGCCAAATTTCCTGCCAATCTGTGCAGTAGTTGTGAAAATCCGGACAAAACTGATCCGTATTCTTTCAGCGTTACCAGAAAAGAAAATCTACTTTGAGACACTTTGATCGTGTTTGTCCGGCTACACCTGTCCAACATAATCAATCCCGCTGCGTCCTCTTTGCCTGTAGTTTGACTGTACGGGGTGCAAATTGCAGCCTTTGTGGTATAAATTCATAACATGCATTATATCGGGAATAATCAGAGCGATGCAAGTTTTGTCATGATAATGTTCCCTCTTCTTCATGTTTGACTTCACACCTTGCCCGTGTATGTGTGTGTGTGTGTGTGTAGGGGAAGTGGACAGATTTTTCAAGCCAACTCTTTCATCCTTATGTCTTTTAAATCTACCAGAAGAAGACTTTCAGATTAAAAAATAGAATTTTTTTTTTCAAAGATTGCCTGGACAAAATGCAAGGATAAGTGAGAATGGAGTGTGAAGAGGAATCCAGGCCACTTCTGAATGGAGATGAGAGAGTCTTGTGTGAAGGGCAGGGCTGGAGCGCCGGGTTAACCCTGGGCGAAGCCTGGCAGAGGCACTTCTTCATTAGGTGGGGGGTGGGGGAAGGGGGGTGTGAAGATCTCTCCAGAGCTTTCTATCAACACAGATTACATGCATGTAGACGCGGTCAAAGAGAGCGGGAGAAAAAGAAAAAAAAAGTAAGTGTAAAATAAAGAAGTTGGAATCAAAAGGGTCATGTGCAATCTCAGCAATGGGGGTGATGACAGCTTTGCCTCACACCTGAGCTGTATTATGCATTCCTTAATCCGACAGACACACACACATTCACACACGTTCACACACACTGACCGATGGCAGCAGGGTTGTGTTGGGTTTCTCTGACAAGGTGAACTTCATGCATCGCGTACATGATATATAACTCCGGAGTGGCGAACAAAAGCCGGCCAGACAGAGCGAGAAAGGAGGGAAAGAAGAAGAGGAGCACTTCTTCACTTCTTTCTTTTTCTTTCTTTCTCTCCGTCTGCTGCAAAGGGGGGGGGGGTTGTCTTTTCCTGGACGAGTAACAAAGGCAGTGCTAGGTGGTGACCTTCGTCTCCAGCCTCCTCTTTTATGGTGGTACAAAAAAACACAGGGTCAAGTCCATTCATCCGCCACTTCAGCTTGTCTTCTTCTCTTTTTTTTTCTTTTTTTTTTGAGTGGTTAAGGTGGGAAAAAAGAAAGCGAGCAGTGCATACATTCTGTCACAAGACTCAGAGATGAGAAAAAAAAATCTGCATCAGAATCCAGGATGCTTCAATGAACGTCTGAAACCTTTTTTTTTTTTTTTTTTTTTTTCCTGCAGAAACATTTGGGTGCATTTTCAGAAAAGTCGAAAAAAGGGAAAGAAAAAGGAGGCAAAAGATAGACAGGAGAAAACTGTCCATTAACCAAAAAGCAATTTCTGTTGGCGTGCGCCTGGCTGTTCCGAGGTTCCTGGCCGGGCTAATAGCCTTTCATTACAAGTTTCCTCCCCAGCCAATTAGAGACAGGTCTGTAACCGTCCGGCACGCCGGCCCACCGACACGCGCACACACACACTTTGATCATCCCTCTGTTCACTGACACACGTCTAATGACAGCAGAGATGGCCACGCATACAGTAGCTACACACACACACGCACGCTTATACTTTATTATTTCTTATCTGACCAGAGGAGAAAAAACAACGCTGGTTTGGGAGTTTTCTCAAGTTAAACGTTCAGCCTCGAGGGGCTGCTCACCAAGCTGAAGGAATTTGGTCTGGATATCAGAAGAGGGTTGAATCTTTATCCTCATTCAGAGCTCATTCAAGACAAGAGGAGAGCCGGTGAAGACTCTCACAGCAAACGTACAAACATAAGTCCAAATAGAGGCTGCGGTATGTATGGTTGGAGGCACACACACACACACACACACACACACACACACAAAGACAAACCCCAGCTCCAAAAAATTAGAAAACAAGTCTTGTAATTACCAAATTAGACTTAACTGCAGCTTTAATGCAGCCCCCTTTCTTCTGCTCTCAGAGGATTTCCTCCTGGTCAGCACTGTGCAGTCACACATTCCTCCCATAGATCAAATAGTTGTGTGTGTGTGTGTGTGTGTGTGTGTGTTTGAGGGGCGTGGGGGGTATTGACTCAGGTGAGTTGCTTCTGTTTCTCCTGCCTCTTTAATCATTTACAGTATTTATTGCCTCACCTCTGGCCCTTTTTTGGGCTGCAGTCAGCTTACAACCATCAGACAGGAAGCCGGTTCTTCTGATGCATGACTTCAGAGTGGTGTTACAGCAGAGTTAAAGCAAACTTGTTGTTCTCTCAGCAGCAGAGAGGAGAAAAAAAAAGTACTTTGCGTGCAGGCTATATGATGCTGTGGTGCCGTCAGAACAATTAACTGAACTAAACAATCCTTTTTTTTTCTCTTTTCTTTTATAACTGAAATGTCATTTGGTTAATAGTGTAACTTTTCACATCATCCGTCATGACGACTTGACAGCAGCCTGTCGAGAACTTGTCACGTCGGTCATTATGCGAGGTTAATGAATTGTCAGATGCTCCTCTGACTGCGTCGAGATTAATTTCCTCAACTGCGGTCGTGGAAAAAATGTTATTACAGTCAGCGCTATTTCTATTTTAATGTTGTTACAGTTAAAGTCTTCTTCTTCTGTCTGCCTTTTGTCCTCCAAATGTACCTATTTCCTCTTGTATTTAGAGACCAACATCTTTTTTGAGAGTCATTCTGCTCAGGTCATTATCTAAGTTTTACACTCCTGCTGTTTTTGTATGATATACCTATGAGTGGCATTTATTTGTACTGAGGTAGACCAAATCGAAATGGTCTGCAGTTCCCATGTTATGTTAAAGGCCCCGTGTCATCAAGGCTCGACCTCCCTGGAGTTGAATTTTTCACAACGATCCAAATTAAGGACCGTTATATCTGTAAGTTGACTTGCCCTGTTTTGGTCGCTATTTTCCAAACAGCTCGTTCAACATGTAGGAAGGTGATTTCCCCCGTTCGATCAACGCCCACAAAGCTCTAACACGTTTAGTTATTTTCCAACTGAGGCAAGAAAAACATATCAGTTGGGAGAGATGTGAGTGCAAACCAGGCGAAGTCCACACTATGAAGTCATCAAAAAAAAATGTAATAGTTCCTGTTTTCTTTCCATTTCCTCAGATCAAACTGCCTCATCTATAACTGAAATATCTTCACATGAAACTTCAACAACACACTGTAATGATGTTCAGTACTTTCATGTATGTATGTATGTATCACCTATAAGATTAAATTCAACACCTTCGCTGCGTTCGCCTTCCCCGTGACGTACATGAAACTGGACCCGCAAACCGCAATATTGCATCAGGGTGCGTCTGTTTTAGCCCGACACATATTTATGCAACAACCTCTTGCAGGTGGAAGCAAACGTTTGTTGCCTGCACACAATATTAAAGCGGCTAACGGGCGACTAAACCGGAGACGAGTACTATCTTGTGTTATGGGACGGGGAGTGTTTAGACACAAATAGCAAGACGGCGACGGAGCAGCGGGGGTAGTATTACCCTCACGTCTGTGTACAGGAGGAATAATAGTATTTTTAGAATGAGACAGAGGTACTTCAGCTCAATGGGTGATTTTATAAACTCTGCGTCCGACAAGACCTGAAATGACAAAGAGTGCGAGCCGAACACGAATCTGCAGCGAATTGGAACAGTATTAAATTACAATGCATTACAGGATATGGTGGTTGAACTAATTCTGGTAGAGAAATTGCTTCTGTTATTACACTGGAGACATTTTTCTTTTTTTTGTGAGCTCTCTCTCTCAGGCATTATGTTATGTGTGTGCGTGTTTGTGTATGAGAGCGTTCAGGACTGAGAAGGCGAAGAGAGGAGTTTTTTTTTTTTTAATGTCTTTAAATGTGTCTTTAGAAAAAATAGAGGTCATTAAACTCGTTAAAACACACGTAAATGATCGTCTACTGATGATGAACTAAGATGCTTTACAAACTTCACGTCTTTCACTTCACTTCATTTCATCTCTTTCTTGACTCACTCTAGTTACGTATTTCTTGTAAAATCAGTCAACGCTACGCTGGTTGTATATTAAAAAAACTCACTAACCAGGGCCCAGATGGACGAGCTGTTCACAAGTTCAAACCAGGATTTAGTGTAATATACGTTTATGTAATAAATGTTT
The DNA here is from genome assembly GCA_023238725.1 of Scortum barcoo. Lineage (NCBI taxonomy): Eukaryota > Metazoa > Chordata > Actinopteri > Centrarchiformes > Terapontidae > Scortum > Scortum barcoo. The sequence goes on from CM041540.1 coordinate 3,409,299, forward strand.
ATGAGGTTAAGATTTAAGCCTCTGTAAAGTAAAATACCAGAGTAAACCACCAAATAAGACCGGTTTAGGCTGAAGAAAATAAGAGTTAATGTTGACCAACGTGATTGTTAGACATCGATACACACGGTTTGTTTTGGTACGAAACACTGAATGAAACTTTTTCTTTGTTTAAAAGAAAACTCTTACTAGATCTGCCTGTAAAGGTTAAAACATTTGGTAGTGAATTATATATTTTCATGTATTTATAAAAACAAAAGTGATTCCTGAATTTAAAAAGAACTATCAGTGAAGTTTAATATAAGTTTAATCATTCAATTTTTAGCCCACATACATGAATATTTTTGGAACTTTTGATGCTTGGTGACTTTCTCTTCACATTGTTGGTTGATTTTGAGTAGAGGATGCTGCAGACGTTTATGAGAAACCAGTTTATATTATTTACTAATGTCTTTAACAGCTGATAAATTATTTTCAGTGTTTAGTTTTTGATACTGTGACTCCGTTCTTGCAAGAATTTAGGAAGGATGACACTCCTGCTTTTAGAGTCACAAACCGCTGCTGCAACTTAATCCTGGGCTCTAATTGTAATAACAGGTATCGGATTCGGTGCAGGTATGCATTCATTTCTGTTTAGTGTCTCATTGTAGAAACATTGTGCTCTCTTGACAGGGAAAACACCAAATACTTGTGATGCCTTGGGATGTTTTGGCATAAAAATGATCAAATTTTAAGATACTGACACAAAAAGCAACTATCAGCTTTCACTATGTGATATTTTATAGTGTGTGTTTCCAAACCAAACTGATTAGTCATCAGTGTAGTCTTAATGTCTAATCTTTAGGGTGTGTGTTTGTGAAAAGAGAAATGTTGTTAACCTATTTTGCAATCCTGCTTCTGCGAAACAGTTGCAGTAAAGTAAATGAATTGGAAAAACAATTGACTTAAAAAAGAGAGAGGGAGGAACTGTGTGTGTGTGTGTGTGTGTTGAGGAATGTCAGGTGTGTGTCTGTGCAAAGCCGCTGTTTATGTTCGTACCCAGGTCAGCCCCACAGGTATGTTTCAACCACAACATTACCTCCCACTGACCCCCCTAATGGACAAGGTGAGCAGGCAGTCAACGGAAGGAGTGACGCCCCTAAAACACACACACACACACACACACACGGTGAGGGCGACACTCCCCAGCTTCTAAACTACAAGCCAAAATACCGACATTAATCTGAAGTCGGACACAAACCTAAAATTACTGCCTCTCAAGACCAATGGAGCGTGACGGCGGTTTTTCTGCCCCACTGGCAGGGATGAAGGAAAAAGGAAGGAACGAAGCGGTGAATGTATGGACGAAGAGGGAGGGTGTGAGGAGGAGGGGTGGGGGGAGAGAAGGAAAAGAGGTGACCCAATGAGAGGAGAGAATAAAAAGTGTAATTGGAAAAAAAAAATCTGTTTTTTTTTTTTTTTAAGGTATTTCATCCCCAGATGCTGGCGACAGAGGTGAAGAAGATGTTTTGATTGACCACATTGTGTGTTTGTTTGAATTGCCACTCATCACTTCATAATAGAAGACACACACTTCTCTGCATACACACACACACACACAGCGATGATTACCATACTCCATATTACTGGTGTACAGATAACTGCTTGGCTCCCATGGGCCTGCCAATCCACTGTAATCCCTCAAACACTCTGAATTTTCATTTCAAACAAAAGCTCAACCGCCAGAAGACACAAGGAAGCATTCTGTTGCCTCCACTGTTTTTTTTTTTTCTTTCTTTCTTTTTTTTCTTTTCCCGGCCTCATTTTTGTCGTCGTCTCCGGGCTTCCTTCCTTCCTCCCGCTCCAACCACTTGTTCCCCCTTCTCTGTTTTCTGCATTTGTGAAATTCAATATCAGAACGATAAATGATGCTTGCACCATACACGCACACACACAAATAAATAAATAAATCCCCGATTCAACTGGGAGTGAATTTGGAGTGATGTCGGACGTAATTTTAACATCACAGCAATCTCCGTTGGTCCAATATCAGTCACCATTTTTTTTTTTTTTAAAGGAGGTAAAATGTCCTCGTGGATAAAGTAGGTGATCAAAGAGAGCAGGGGAGGCATGCTTTACATTCCTGAGTCTGGCAATATGGAAAACACGACATCCAAGCCCCTTTAGCCTCCCACAGAGTGCACGCCTATGTGACATTATAGAAAATAATCAGGCTTAGCTCTTCTTCAAAACCAAAACTTTCTATGTTTTATGGTTGTTTTGGATAAAAAAAAAAGGTCACATGGTAAAAATCTAAATGTGCTCTAGGTTGCAAAAAGTGAAAGTTCATCAGCAGACGGGAGCATTAGAAGCACCCTAAATCATCAAAAATATAAAATTCATTATAAAAAATGCTGCATCATATAAGATGAAAAGTTTCTGCAAAGCTTAGTTAGCAGTTTAGCACACCTCCATTACTGCATATGAACTGGACATGTAGTGTGAAGCAAAGTACATCCAGACAGCTTCCCTAGTTTTCCACAGTTATTAAAACACCGATTTAAGCAGAGGTCAAACCAACAAACAAGAACCTACTATGTAAACATGGTTTCTTTATTTTTTTCTTTTGGTAAGCGGTCATGGTATACGCACAGTAATGCACCTCAAGGTATACTGACATAGAGAATAATGGACAAGGTGACACAGGGTGGATTATCTTATTTAATACACGCGCCCGTTTGCATCGTATTCTGACTGCAGGATGTAATCTGTGTCTTTATTTGTATTTATTACCTTTCTGCGTCTCGTCCACTAAACAGTTCCCGCCTCACGTGGTCACAAACACACACACATGTTCTCACATGCACAAACACTCGAGTGGCCGCCAGTCTCCGCACTGATAGGCAGGTGAGCCAGTAAAGGTGATAACGGAAGACAAGAGCCATTACAGGGAGGTGGGAGAGATAAGCTAATTCAAATTGGATATTGCAGTCATCTGACAAAAAAAAAAAAAACATAGAAAAGAGGAAGAGAGGGAGAGAGTGCAATGAAGATGGGGGCATGTTTGATGGGGTAAATATGCAGTGTAGTCGTTTTTTCCTCCTTAAGTAAGTAAGACTAAGCGGAAACCCTTGAAATGAAATCTGGGTGGCGGCGGACTGAGGCATCGCGGTGGTGTTGCAGTGCTGAAGCCGCGCTGTGCTAAGCCTCTTAGATTACAAAACACTTTGGCTGCGTGTGCACGTTTCTGCCATTTAATTATCAGTCGAGATTCCCTGCTTGTGCGCAGACACAGAAAATGTCTGTACGACACGCAGGCGACGCTGCATGTTCGCTGCATTCATGCTGCACAGGAGCAGGATCCGGGGCTGTCAATTCGCTAAATCCCAGCAAGGCAAAAAAGGCCCCGCAACTACAAATCCACTTCAATCCACTTGATATCTGCAGACAAAGCGGAGCAATGACTCACAAGTGAATAGGTAATGCGTTATGATTAAAATGAAAGTTTAGATGGAAAAGTCCTGAATGATTCTAGGCTGTGATTCACAGCCTTCAGTCCTCTTGGTTGAAATGCTTAAACGTCTGTGCAGGGTTGTGACAATAAATACCTGTAAACAAAACCTCATCATGAGAAAGGGAGGGAGACGCCATTTTGGCATCACGTCTGTCATCGCCAGGCTGCACTTCACCCCCTGCCGTTCGCCCTCCCCCTCTTCAGGCGGCCTCCCTCACCAATGCGACTGTCACTACGGCCATTACCGGTGGCCATTCAGCCTCCGCCCGCCCTCCAAAGGCCTCCTTGTTCTCCCCGTCGCATGGCTGCCCGGCAGCAGTCCGCTGGCCTGCTGGCTACTGACCCCTGGTCTGGCTCAGAGTCTGGCACCGGCGCCCTCCATTAGCCTAATTATGGCCATGAAAGCAGCACAGACCGAGACCGGCATTAGGGCCAATTAGGGCCGCCCATGATGGGCCCTGACCAGGGTTGGGTTACCCCACACACACACACACACACACACACACAGGTACACAAAAATGTTTGGAAATGAATATAGGCTCCCAAACTTAATCCAGAATTAAACCCTCTTGACTAAACGCCTAACTTCACCTTAACCTGAGCCTTGAAGTCCAAAACAGGAACCAACTTGAACCAGATCTCAACCTTAACCTTCGACCTTAAACTTTTGGGTGGAGTTTGCACCAGAAGCTGCCTGTCACATTGGCCACCTTGATGTCAGAGGAGTACAGCAGGTGGAGGTAGAATGAGTAAAAGACAGCAAGAGGAGAGCCTCCTTGTTTAAAAAAAATAAAAAGAGAGAGAGAGCGGCTTGTGTCTGTCCATTCATGCGTGTGGATGTGGATGCCGAGCCGGGGAGCCAGCGGTAATTTGTGGCTGTCACGAGGAGATAATAAGGCTTGTGTCCTCCCTTCAAATAAAAAAGGTGGAGATCCTCGTCTTAAAACACTATCCTCTCTGTCTTTTGTTTCCTCGAGGGCCCCCGCAGGTATGGATGGATGAATGTATGTATGTATGGACGGGGGGACGAGCGGAAAGCGTCCATCATGTCGTTAGCCGTGGAAAAATAACTATCATTACTCCGAAATGTTCCCGCTCAGCTGAATCAGTGTTTGACGATAACGGGTCACTACTTCATTTCTCCCAGAAGGCTTGTAAACTGTATGACTGTCATGTTTTGTGAATGAAAACACGTCTGTCGCTTGTGTTGACGGACTTTAAGATAGATGTCCATTGAATACAGTGAGTCATTGTGATATTGGCCACAATGAAGTTGAACTTTTTGTCTTTTTTGCTCTTCTCCTGCAAAAACACCTTTTCTGTAAGTCTTGCACCAGTTTGATATGGTTTCCTCCAAGACTACACTACACATAAATATTGATGTTTTCATAGAATAGAAATATCTGCATCTTGTTCAACTAATTTCGTGGAGTTGGTGTCATAAATTTGAACAGGTGAAGTTTAAATGTCTGTGATATTGACAGCATGGAGATGCAGGAATGACTAAGTTTAGTAGGCGAAGAAAAAATCAAGATGCACCTAACAAAAAAAGTACAAAAAAATACTAATCAGAAGCTCAGATCAACGATGACACTGATTCAGATCAAATATATTTCAGTCGATAGTTGAAAAGGTTTTCACTTCTTTGTGTGTCAAAACTTTTGTGTCCCTTTTTAAAGCAGAAACAACACAACTCTTCTTTTTATGAATGAAAAGTTTAATTCACAAGCAGCAAAACGTCTCGATTAAAGGCACTCAGAGTTGAGTAAAGTTAAGATTTTACACTGACTGAAACTGCTGAGTCCTGTTGTTTTACGCCGTGCTTCGGTGCAGATAAACACTTAAGCGGTGTGTTCGCGAAAGTAACATGTAAAGTAAACACAGTGTACCTCACCACGAGATATTTCTGTTATTTCCTCCTTGTGGTCCTGTTCCACTCAACCTCAGGCAGGTTGCCCAATGATGGTGTCTTTTTTTTTTTTTTTTTTTTTAAAGCAAAAGAGTCCTGAAAAAAGTGAAGATAAGGCGGCAGTGTGAAGATTAAAAGTGTCTTTACGTGATACTCATTTGACCTTTAATGCCACAAACACCAAACTTCAAACTTCAAATCTGTCCAGCTCTTATTGTCATTTAACACTTTGTAATTCTTTTTAACTTTTAAGTGACTGCTGTGGCTTGAATGATTAAGTACTGATTGTTGAACCAATCACAACCTCACTGATTTGATCATATTTGAGAAAAGTTTTTCCATTTTTAATCACCATTTCTTGTAAAACTGAACACACTCTTTTCGCTCTTTTACATTTGATCATTTTTAATATTTAACTCTAACTTTTAAATCCTATTTATGTGCTGCTGGGAAACTTCAATATCCACCGGTTACTGATCATGAGGATTTTTACATTTTTTTTAAAACAAAACAAATGGCAGCTTTACATGCGTAAGAGCAGTTTAGAGTCAGAGTATTTTTTTTTTTTTACCATGAGAAGAAGTTGTCAAACAGGCCTAAATGCTGTTGTAATGTTAAGATTTGTAAAAGAGAGACAGAAAAATATAGTTCCCGTCCTGAATCTCCATCAGATTGGCACACAGTCCATCAGCCTTAACGAGTTGGTTTACTTCTGCCGCTCGTTCGTTCACGTGCGAGGCCCTCCTCGTCTCCACGGTAGCTCCAGCACGCCTGGAATCTCCAGCCAGGACAGTGATTAATTGTGAAATCTGTCGAGAACAACACAAAGCCAAGTCACGGCGCTCGTCACGCCGCTCGGCTTACCCAAGACTCGCTGCTGTCAACACTCTCTGATATGATCTATACAGAGGATGAACTTTGCCTGTTTGGGGCTTAACTGATAAACCACACATATACACACACACGCATCCACATAACAGATAACCAGCGGCAGGCACACTCCCCGATGGGTGTCAAGAACAGGTGAACAGCCACCTGCCTTACGCACTTTACATACACAAAACTATGTAGGTAATACATGCGGTGCTATCTGCAGATATAAGGGAAGAGTTTTTAAAAGTTTATATGTGGACACATTATCTTTTTCATTTATGTCTATCATTTTAATGTTTCAGATTAAAGGAATATATATATTTGATATGGAATAATATGGAAATGTATAGGATGTTTATAGATAATGAATGATGGGTGTGAAATTTTGTTGTGTTGCATAATTGTGCAATTTTCTGGATTATTGAGATGCAACTTAAAGTTTGAACATGCAGCAATTAATTCAGCATGAAAGCAGTGCAAAGAAGATTCACTCTGTACAATTTATAGTCATATCTCTCATTTCTTGACACAACTGAGTTTTAGAGTATCTGCATTGTTCAGCTTTTTAAATTGGTGGCAAATGACTGCTCTCCTGTTGACCTTCTTTCTGCCCTTTTCTCATCATTTTCCTGTGAGCAAAACTTAACCGCAGATCGAAGTTTTAGATTAATATGACTTTGGATTTTCCAGTGTGCTGCTGTGTTTCTAGTAGTTACTCAGAAATTTGACATTTTAATCAGCGCTGATTCACTGGACCTGGACACCGGCCCTGAGGTTACAGATATTTCTTGTGTCAGAGCTGTTTTTCAGAGGCCAAAAGTTTCAGGTGACACTGCTGATGCATACTGAAATGACTCGAGGTGGGCTGCAGCTTGTTAATGCTACTTTCATTACACATTTTACTAGCTGAAACTGTCTTTGACACCACCGTATCTGTTGCAGTGAGCAACCTCGGACAGCCAGGACGTCAGATTAGTCTCCAAAGGTCAATACTGGCAAACCCGAACCTGAGTCTGCACACGTACAAACACACAAACACAACAGGTGATTGCTTTTGCCTGCAGGGGCTGCAGGTAATTCACGGGAGATCGGCGATGGTGTTGCTCCGAGATGTGCGCAGTTGTGTGGAGAGATGACATACATGGGGACCAATGGGGGAAGTGGGGGGGGTGCTGATGGAGTGTGTGTGTGTGTGTGTCGGGAGGTGTGGGTCATCTGCAGACGCCCCAACCTCACCTTATCTGCAGCGAGGTGGGCTGTGTGTTCGCTGAGATTAAACACATTTCGAAGCGACGCTAACTGCCAGGGCCTAAAGAAACGCAGGCAGAGGGAGAGCCAGTGTAGCTGCAGCCAGTGTTGTTGTTAGCTGAGGAGAAAATCCTTGTTCCCAACACTGATAAGGACATAAAGTGTTTCTGTCCCCAAGGGGGCGGGAGGCAGATTCAGCCTCTGTAGATCTACTGTAATGAATATCAATGGCGGGGAATGGGGCTGCTCCCGTCCCTTTGGGCCTCTAGTTGCTTCTCCCCTCTCTTCTGCTGTCAGAATTGCGACAGGGCCACTATGCATGAAAATGCGAGGCTTAATATATGGTAATGCTATGTAAACACGGGCTGATCTGAGAGGGAGGTTTGGAGGGAGAATAGATCGACGGTCGTCTGTGCTCAAAGCCGAGTCGGGGAGTATATCTCCGAGCCCAACAGTAGCCTCTGAGCACATTTATCTGGAAATGAATATGATACACTAAACAGGAAGGAGGGAGGGAAGGGGCGCTAGCTGGGATGAGGAGTGTGGGAGATGTGGTTACTGCAAACTCAGCACCACCTCACCCCCAACGCCGCCACCACCATCCCTCTCGGCTTCCTACTTCCTCACTTCTTCCTCCTCCTCCTCCTTACCTGAGTTGAGCGGGGTTTATTCAAATTGGCATCCTCCGGGCTGAGAGGTTACCCAAGCCCCTGTGAAAAAGGAAAAAAAAACATGGTGGCCGCTACGGCAGGCAGCCCCGCCACACACACACCGGCTGAGGGTTCAGTTACGGCTCTAAAACAGCCTGTCTGGTCGCGCCAGGGGAGGTGAGGTGAGGTGAGGTGGGGTGGGAGGGAGTCAGAGCTGGAAGTATTGTCTATAAAGCGGTGTGGGTTTCCCAACTCGTCTGATGGGCCAACACGTCAAAGAGGCGCATTCCTGTCGCCGGTTGAGGCCCGAGACGAACGCACCACTTCGTCATCTGCCGCCATTCATCAAGTTTAAAAATAACCTCGCGTCCGTCCGGTTATCGTTTCATTCAGCAGGTCACAGGTTTTTTTTTTTTTTTTTTTTAATTTGACATGTAACTAAAGAGCTTCAGACAGAACAAGAGGACAGTGACAGAGGTGGGGGAGAAAAATGAGTGCAGAGATGAGAGAGGAGTGTGTGTGTGCATCTGTGTGTGTTAGTGAGATGCCGTAGCCCGAGGCAGCGAGGTGGGATTTGTAAGCCCTTTGTAAGTAAGAGGCACCACTCTTAGCAGGCTGAAGGTATGTTTTTGTGTGAGTAATCCGTGATGGATGTTTTAATTGAAAGCACAAGGCTTTTAGGGCTGTTTTCAGAGACCGCAGCCAACATCTGACACCTCCACTCAGACCAACCTCCCCCCCCCCTTCAAACTCCAACTCCCCAACCCTCCAACCCCGCCCCTCCGTACAGTCAGACAGCAAGGTCACTGCCCATAGTGGAAAAACAGGCACCAAATAACTCCTGACACAGCTTTAACATTGCATGACATGGCATCTGTGGAGCGGGCTTAAACGTTTATGTAAGTTACTTCAAGTTACACATCTTGTGCAAATATTTTTGGATTAATTACATATGAAATAAACAAAGTCCTATGAATATTTTTTAAAAGGAACCTGGAAAATGGATAAAAAAAAATCTAATTAACAATAAAATAAATGCAAAAAGTAATTCTTAAAACATCCAACAAAAATAGCTACAAAATAATTACAGAATAAAAATCATTTCTATTTTTATGTTTTTCATATATTTAGCCATTAAGAGTTTTTTTTTTTTTTTTCTCTTTTGAGCGATGAGATGTCATCATCTAAATATCTGTCAGTGTTTCAGGATCCTAATGAAGCCATGAACAGTGCATTATGGGCCTTTCTCAAATAGTTTGAACTCATGAAACACCATTGTTGCTTGTTTTAAAGCATTAACAGCAGCAAATCTGGAGATGGGGGGGGGGGCATGAATTTACAGCATGATGAGCCTCTGTTCAGAAGGGATTGACCTCGCTTGACCTGGAGAGGAGGGGACCTGAGGCTTGTCTGGACTGCCTGTACTACACCCCCCCCCTCCGCCTCCGAAACCTCACCTGCTGACTGAACCTTACCCAAAGGTTCTGCATCCCACTCCTGCATACCAAAGATCCTCAAAAAAAAATACATTTAAAAAGTACAGCTCCCGTTTAGAGAGAGTGCTCTTGACAGTGAGTAAATGGGAGCAAGCTGTGGGAAGGGGAGGAGAGTCAGGTTGTGGGGGTAGGAGGGGGGGACTTCACAGGGATTTCTTCTTTCTCTCTCCTGTCACTAGTTGCCAATTTACCCCCCAACGCATTTGGAATCAAAACTTAATTAAAATTTTGAATAAATAAATAAAAACAACGAAAAAAGAGAAAAAAAAACGAAGTTATTGAATTCTGAACCCTTTGATAGATTTATCCCCCCCAACCCCAGAATAATGCAAAATAAGATTTAATAACACCTTTCATATGGAGAGTACAAAGCCGGCTATTTGCATTAAAGTGTAAATCGGCGTCAGGAAAAGGCAGTGTGCCTCTAAGCTTATTGATGTTCAGTTCTGAGCAGCCGGGCGGCATTGTTTCATGCCCGAGCTTGACGGATGTCAAGGTGATTATAGTTTAGATCACCCGTAAGAAGACAACGTTTTGAAATGGTAAAATACAGACAGGCGACACAAAAGCCTTCAAATGTTTGTTTTACTGGGAGGGGAAGAACGGAGAGAGTGAAAAACTCCCACTGAGTTTCAGTGTTCGCTCATAATTCACGCAGAGGATGGATAACTCCACCGCTGTTCAAACAATCTGACAATTTGTTGAATTCTTCTGACGGGCACAAAGTCCTTCTGCGAAAACCATTACTGAATGGCATGACAATGAGCGAGGAAGGTACAAGGGATTGTTGTATTAGCCCTATCTGCCCCCCCCCCTTCACCTCCCGTTTGAAAGTAAGCCACGAGGCACGACACGGGAAGGAGCTGGAGAAAGTTTCTTGTCAGTTTACACTTTGCCAGCGGCGACATAGAAAGAGAAGAGGCAGAGATCCTCAGCTCTGCTTTAGAACACCTGACAAAAACATTTTCTCACGTTCGTTTTTGTTCGTTCTTTCCTGCCGGTTAATTTGTTCATCAGAGGCAAATAAAGACATAAAGAATGAAGTTTGATGATGCTATCTGACCAGCAAGTGCACCGTGCAAACTTTTAACATGAGCGAGAAGCAGAGAGGCAGCACGAGACTGATATTCCCAATTAAAATAAAAAAGTAAAATTAATTTTAATTTTTTTAATTAAAAAAATTATTTATAGCCGTTTTGTCTTCACTCTCAAGAGTTTTCAAATATTTAGATGGTTCCAGGTATGAACTAAGGAGGCGCGGATAAAAGGAACTAATATAGCATCAATTTAATGCCTTAAAGGGAAATAAATCAATTAAAAAGTGGAATAATTTGAAGTTATTTGATGAATTTCATTTTAGTTATTCAATTAAATCACTTTTTTTTTTTTTTCAGCCGATTAAATAACCACCATGTGTTCATTTTTTCAGTTCTATGTTTCTGAAACCCCCGAATTCCCAGGAAAAATAGAGGGGACGTGACCTCCACAGTTCTCAGGGGCAGCTCCGGCCCTGCCCCTGACTTCACACCGTCACACCGACTCGTCCCAGCTGGGCTCGTACAGTAGCTCGTGCCCTGAAGGTGTGCAGATCTGCTCTGCGCTAGGCTGACAGCAGGCTAATGGCTGCACCCCCCATGTCTAATTACTCCTTATCTGACTGCTGATAGGGCTGATAGGGCCGCTAACTGAGGCGGACACACCCGCCTCCACAGGTAACTCTGCGCGCGTCTGTGTGTGTGAGCGCAGCTGCTGCACATCTGCATACGTGTTGTTCAGGTGCCCCAAAGCCCCAAAGCAGTTTCACATAAAGTTTTATTATTACAAATGTCAGTGCAGAGTGGAGGGTTTGATTTTAGGATTAAGAGTGGAGGGTTTGATTTTAGGATTAAAATGAGAGGTTTTACACTCAGTTGCCGGTTAATGAGGTAGCTACGACATATACCGACAAATGCAATGGCTATGCAATAAATGATTCTGTCATGAGGATTAAAATGTTCATTTTTTTGTGTTATAAATGTCATTTTAGAGGCTGTAGTTTGCAGTGGTTTTGAGTTTAGCCTTCTTTCATTTGTATAAAATATGTAAACTGGCCATTTATGTGTGTATCTAGCTTTAATATTCATAAAGCATTACTACATTTACACTTTAAGACACTAAAAAACATATTTTCTACCAAAATAAAGGAGGACAGGAAGCTACTTCTGGTCTCCAAAGAGCATTTTGTGTCACACAAAAACTTTTTCACTTTTCTGAGAGTAAACTTTAGTGTTCAGTAGCTGGTGTGTCCTTACCTCGTCGCTTCATATTGGCTAAAATCAAGATGTTACTCTCGACTCTTATTCTGAAAGATTGCTGGCTCATGTACTTTAGGTATAAATTCCTGTATCCCAAACAGCCCTAAACACACTATTTCCCCTTAAAAAATATTGTATACTTAACTTTTTCTTTTATAGTCTTTAAAAATTTTGATGCTCCAGCAGCAAAAATGTATTACACTTACAACCACGTGTAGTGCCACAGTAATATGTGAGGGCATGAGGAAACAAACAACATAATATACACTGAAAAGTGACGGTCCAAGTCTGTTACATTGCTAAAAACATGTGCTTTTATCTTATTAACACAAAGTTACTGCTCCTGTTAGTTTGACATTAGGGGTCAAGATTTGGTTTAATTTAATTTCGTATAGGTCAGAGTTCAATGCAGAAAAAACGTCCACACATTTGGCCTCGTTTTTTTTTAAACGCATCAGACGCGAAACATGAAATATATTTTTGGACTAATGATTACCAATTTTCCATGACATCATTCTGACTTGTGGCCTGACTGTGGCCTAATAATAGCCTATTTCTCTACCTCCTTAGTGATGAGTCCAACCTGTAGAACACCCGGAGTGTGTGTGTGTGTGTGATACTGCAGATGACCCAGTAGATTTAAAGTGCCGTCATTAAGGCATGCGAGACCTGAAGCAGCGATCGTGCCACTGCCACGCTGGTTGCCGTAGTTACCACGCAGCCTCATACCTACCTGTGTGTACGTGTGTGCGCTGATGAGGCTGTTGAACTGTATAAACACCAGACAGGTTGCACACTCCCATCTGACCTGCCAGTCACACACACACACACACATACAATACAATATACACAGCACATGCCAGCACATTGATGTTTTCTCCATTTTCTTATAGATTATCATTTCTCTGCAGGAGACTGTGAGCACTTTGTCAATTCACCACAGCCCAAAAGAAGAAAAAAGCCCCCAAAACGATCAATTTTCACTACAGAGATTTTCATATTTTCTCCCCCTCCCACCTCTTTTTTTTTTTTTTTTTTTTTTTTCCCAGGGAATAAAATATGTTAGGGGACAGAGGAGAGATGGAAGGAGCTGAAGTAAAAGGGACTGAGAGGAAGGATGGAAGGTAAAGGGAAGGAGGAAGGTGGGAGTGAGGAGGAAGAAGAAGAAGAGGAGGGGGGAGGTCAGGTTAGGGGTCACGTGTGCGAAAGAGATAAGACCTCCTCATTCCATTTTGACTGACAGGCCGGGGGAGGGCTCAGCAAAGCTGCCCCCCCGAGACACACACACACACACACACCATCACTCTCCCCTGCCGCTATCACACTTTCTCTAGGCCATCACTCTCTCTGTCTCTCTCTCCGCCTCTATCATATTCTCCATCATCCCCTTCTTCCTCCGTCACCTGCTTTCAAATACGCTTTCTACTTTTATCAAGTACTTCCTTCCTTACTTTTTTTTTTTTTTTTACCTTCAACTTTTCAGCAAGATGCCTCATCTTGTCTTTTTTGCATTGAGTTTTTCTTTGCACAAGGAATATATTACCTTTTGTTGTGCAGGAGATGTGTCGCAGCTCGTCCTCACAGGCCACCGTCCTGTAAGCTTTGGCCGTTTTGGGCTCTGCTGTTGTCTTTTTATCAGCCTTTATGGGAAAGTCTGGTTTATTACAACTAAGATCTAACTTTTGTAGCTCTGTCCATCATTTCTGTCAGTTAAGTCATAATAATCTCTCACATCTGGAAACACAGATCCAAACAATCACTGTGCTTGAAGTCTGACGCTGCAAAAAACATAAGCGATATTAGCAGGTTGTAAAGAAAAGTCACACTTTATCCAGATTATCTAAACCACTCATACCTGTGTCATTAAAATAAGTCATTAAATATCAAAATTAAAAGTTGAATTCAAAGGTCGGCCTGTAAACTGTCACAGATGTTTGCATCAGGCAGTTTGTTAAATTATTCCACCAATTAACTTCATTTTGGCACACCTGTGGGTTTGTTCAAATCCTACCTGATGTTCTCAGGGTTTGTGGACCTAGTTTTAGCAATTTCACCTCATTCCCAGATATCATTACTCATTTTGTTAGTATTTCTATTATTACTGATAGACTGATTAACAAAACTATCAATAAAAACCAGGTTGTATGGAAAAAAAGGTTTTTCAAGGCCTTCACCAGCATATTTTACATTATACTTGTTTCAATCACAATTTTTACCAAACAATAATACATATAACCTATCGATGCTGTGAATGTTGTAACACTATACAGGTATGCTATATATGCTAAGTTGTATTCACACCGAAGATGTTTTTACATGGTTAGACTAGTACATACATTAAATGGGAAGATGACACATGTTTTATGCTTTATTTTCTTCACACTTGACCTGGGATAAGTTTTTGTTGTCTTGTCAATGGTGTAGAATAAAAAAAAAAAGTAAAATGAACATTTCAAAAGTGTCTCTCCTCTCCATGGATGTGCTGTTTGAGTGCAGAAGCTTTATTCTTCTTTTAAATTAGTTTTAGCAAACAAACTTTTACCTATGTTTGCTCTGAGTCTTTTGATAATTACCCAATCTCTCACTCTGCCAGGAGGCTTTGCATTCATTTTAACGATGGAGGCTGCGCAGTAGAAGCTCAGGTTGCAGGTTGTGATTGGTCACTAACAAGAACTTGACCCTTAATCCCGAATAAGTCACTGGTGCCCTCAAGGTGTCTTTTTTTTTTTAACTGCCAAAGCAAGACAGAAAGCAAACACAAGAGAAGAAAGATGCAAACAAAAGCGTGAGCGGTGTTCCAACAAGCATTATCTTCATTTTTTAGCACCAAACAATGCATGACAATGCGCGGCGACAACAGGAGCCTTTATGGGAAGCGGCAGAATAGAGCCGAGGCCGTTTGTGAGAAGTGGCAGAGGAAGACGAGACAAAGCGGGATGAGAAGGACGATCTTCATTGTGGCGTCCTTTCTCATTCCGCTATGAAAGACACCGCCGAGGAGTCCTCAGGGCCGCTGCCAGCTGCAGAACAATCACACCCAATACGCCACCGCCACCGCCACGCCGCCCATCCAAACACATTAGGAGAGCATTGTCGGCGCTGTAGCCCTCCACATCCGTCTACACTCCTCTGAATGGCTGCTCGACAATCCGATGCAATCATAACATCTTGCCGGTATCGCAAACATCTTGCATTTACATAACCCTTGCATTCACATGCCCGCATGTGTATTTTCCACCTCCTTAAGGCATCATTTAATTTTTTTCTTCCTAAAAGGATCGTTTTAAAATAGACCTTAATCAGGGTAGATTAGATGCCATTTCAGATGCTATTGAAGGCAGTGGCATTTGGAGTTTTATTTATTTATTTATTTATTTTTTTCTTGGCTCAATCACACCAATAAGACACATGCTGAATAAAGGGAGAGTATAATCTATGCATCGCTGGTTCCACAGGATTACGGCGAAAAAAAAAAAAGGAGGCTGAGGGAAGAGTGGAGGGGCGGAAAGCAGTGGTGAGTAAGGGAGAGAGTGATGGAGAGGGAGAAGGCGATGGATGTCAGGTTCTTCCCTCCATATAAAACACCAGACGCAGCAGAGGAGGGGATTGGATTCACTTTTTTAAAATGTCACCCAACATCTGTTTCATATTTATGATGGTGGCACTGCTTCTCCGATGCCCCCTTCAACACTCTGGCGATTCTATCTCTGCCTCGGATTACCCCCACTACCCACCAATGCATAATTTATAAGGCTAATCTTTCAACGAAAGACTGCAGACAGACTGAGAGAGAGAGAGAGAGAGAGGGAGTGTGAGAGAGGAGGACAAAAAATGGATTAAAATAAAGAAGAAGAAGAGAAAAAACTGCCACAGATTTTTTGCTGATATGTGAAGCGAATGGCTGATTTTGGAGATGATACCTTAAGTATCTCATGTAGTCATTAAAAGGATTAAGTGAGTGGGCTTCTGATAAGGTGGGAAAACAATTCAGGATTCGGCACATCTTGTCCTCTTTAACCCAAACAGAGATGTATCAGTGTATGTGGCCCATGTTTTTCTTTCTTCTGTAATTTGTGATGCCTTCAGATGCCGCCGATAAGCCTCGGATGTCATTAATAGCGTTAATGATAATGCGCGGCCCTCTTCCTCCGTCGCGGCTGTATCTTTGCACATCGCGCCAGCGAGGCCGTAATTCCCCCACATTGGGCTGGAGGAGGCTGCCATTTGCCCTTCCCTTTGTTCTTCGCCGTACGGCTGTTTGCCATTTTACACCCATTTTACACCCAAGACCTAAAAAAAAAAACAACAAAAAAAAAAAAAAAAAAAAGAAAAACGTAGACGCCTCCCTCTCAAACGGGGTGAAAAACAGGATTTCAGCTCTCCTCTCCTCTGTCCTCTCCTTCCCACTGTCTTTCCATCGTCTTTTCCAATATCTGACGTGACAGTTTCTTTCCCCTTTTTTCCTCCTCACTCACCCCCGCTCCCTTCTTCCCTTCCTCCCTCCACCGCCCCCTCCTCTCTCGTCAGCCCTTCTGCTTTATTATGAAAAGTACACAGTTTCGATAGAGTGCCCTTCTGACATTTTCGACTTATTAGCTAGTTTTCGTACCGTCTTCAATCAACCTCCTTAATCCTCATAGGGAGAAGCGCTTTTAATTCACTGATGACCGAGGGGTGGACCGATCGAGCAAAGCGCCGGAGAAGCAGCGGCAACGCCAGCAAAGCAGGCCTCGGATGAGGAGGGGAGGAAAAAAAAAAAAAGAAAACGAAAAGACGGGAAAAAAAAGCGATTTGCCGAGCAAAGCGCCGGAGAAGCAGCGGCAACGCCAGAAAAACGTAGATGAGCAGGCCTCGGATGAGGAGGGGCTTACAAGGAAAAAAAAAAAATGGATGACCCTGGGCAAAAAAGATTTCCGGGCAATGAAAATCTGTTACATCCTAGATCCGCTGATCGTTTTTTCAAGATGGAACCCTTCCTTCCTCCCCCCCGCCCCCTGGGCATTTAGGAGCATGGATCTGCATTAGGAGCCTCCCATCTGAATTTCCTTCATCTGTCATTTTTTTTTCACCCTCCCTCTCTTCCTCCCCCCCGCCGCCGCATTGCTCAGTCAGTTTTTTTTTTTTTTTTATACTCCCCTCCCTCTCTCTCCCCTCCTTCTTCTCCGCCATTACCCTTGCTGATTGCAATCTTTAAGCGCCATTGGGCCCACTGCTTCTGCAGTTTTTAATCTGTCTTTAATCCCATAGATTTTAAATATTCCCCAGCTCCCGGAGACTGGAGGCAATTAACTGCCCTTCTGATGCTCTCCTTATCAGTTGCCTCCTTGTATCTCTCTGAAGCAGCCTCAAGACACTGCCAGAGCTGACAAATAATACCGCCATTTACCGCCGAGCATCCTCGGGGACTGGAAGGGGAGCGTGCGGCACAGCCACCGCCGCATTCTAAACAGGTATTTGGTAAACATATCATACAGAGGCGAGAGAGGAGGAAATATACTGCACCAACAATCCCAAAAGCAATGTATGTTTGTCTGGCTGCCGTTTCATTTTTTTTTTTTTTTTTTTTGCAAGTGTGTATGTGTGTTCTCCCTCAGACCGAAGACAAAAGATTGTCCTCCAGCCCTGTGCTGATGTGAGGAGGCTGCGCTGTATGGGATGCATAGCCTGCTGTGCTGATACTAATACGTACAATCTGCTCCCTGGTAGCCCTCCGCGGCGTTCAAGCTGGGAAAAAATGAAACGAATACGACAGATTTGAGACACATGGCTCTCTATCTGCGCTGGTTTTTATTCCTGCCCTTTCTCATCTTTTTACGTCTTTTATCCTTTAACGTAGAGTTGGGGTAAAGGCTGTCGATGGCGAAGTCCAATTTAGGTTTGCAACAACTTTTTACTGACACAAAGAAAGGAGGAAAAAAAAGAAGAAACATGCACATGAGAGACAGATGCACAAACATCTGCATTGATTTTTATCATCGATTTTCTTTTTTTTTCTCTTTTCTTTAGCCATACAGTTATGCACAATAGCTAAAGTACGATTTCCAAACTGACAGAGGGAAAAAGGTCAGAGGATGAGTACACAGTATATCAGACACAGATGCGCGGCATGATTTGCGTTAGCCTCTCATTTACTGTAGAAGTACGATATCCTTGATTACTAATTATGTAAGTAAAGTTTGGAGGACTAAAAGACTGAAAGAACATGAAGGTAGGAATGATGTCTGAGTTAATTCAACATAACAGAGGCTCTGGATGCCCAGCTGTTGCATTCATTTGTTGTTCTTTCCCATCCTTGTGTTGTATTTTCTCCTTTATACTGCTCTAAAGTCATGCAAAATGATGCCCTTCTTTAGTTTAGACCTTTTGTTGTTGCCCCAAGACGCCACTTACGTGCATCTCAGCATCATTAGGCTCTTATTTTGAAGGTTATGATGGGACTGTTTACTTCAGTTTTGATGCCAAATGGTTTTGGTTCACACAAGATGGCTAGGGTTTCCTGTTTTTTTTTTTTTTTTTTTTTTTTTTTTTTTTTTGCAATCTATCCAATCACTCCTCATGATAATGCGTCCTATGGCAGCGCGATGAATGCAATCACCAGCCCACGCACCACAAGCCCGCTAACAACACCACAAGACACTGCGGCTAAGCCAAACCCAGCGGGCCCAGCCAAACCAACAGATAACCATCAGCTAAGAGCTTTGTGACATCATCAGACAGAGACGGCTACTGAGTCCATGCCAGGTTAGAGAGCTGCTAATCCAAACCACAGACTACAATAACACAGACGGAGACAAAAGCAGGGAATGTGCATCATTACAAACACTCTTAAACTCCTAAGCTCTTTGTTGACCCGAACAACACGACCGCTGTAATGGAGCTTGTACCTTTTTCACTGCTCAACCGGCGAGATGAGATCTGATCGTCATAATTCCCGCTTTCTGATTTAAAAAAAAAAAAAAAAAAATCCCTGCCTCTGTTGAACTTTGCAAGCCTCACGGACTCCACCTATATACACGCCGTCCCTGACACTCATAACCGAGTCGAAACCCCTTCGCTCGACAGCCGCTGGCATTATCTTCCCTTCTGTAGTGTTGGATTACAGTGCACACAGGCTTCTCACCATTAAAATCACATTCAATTACCGAGAGGCAGGGAAGATTGGCTAGACAGCAGCTCTGCTAATGGGGAAGGTCGTCAAATAATGATTGCAAACGCAGCTCATGCGCGCTGGCACATGTATATAAACAGAGATAATTAAAAAAAAAAAAAAAAAGAAATCTCCCTTCTGCGACTTTCTGATGCATATTTCGGTTGTGTTTTCATGGGATCTGCCATCTCGGTGCATTTCATTCCATTCGTGGAGTTCTTCGCGCACGCAGCCAAGGACGACATCGTCCAGCCACCCCAACAACGCATCGTGGGATCGTGTTTCCCTCAGCCAGCGGTTCTCGCGAATAGAAACCGATCAGCGGCGAGCTTGAGCGTCGTTTGTTGCGCGCCGTCGTATCGACAACGGGATGACCTCTTTCTGGCTGCGCCTCAAATAGGATAAGAGGAACCGACACTATGGCTTGCGCGGAGCCATGACTACACTCATTCACTCCTTATTGTGCATATTCTTTAATCCACTCCCACGTGTGTACACTTTCCCTTTTACGAGTGTTTATGTGGATATATGTGTGTGTGTGTGTGTGTGTTTTGGGAGGTTAAGCTGGTGCTGTTCTCTAAGCGTGGCCGATACCGATCCAGAGAACCACGGGGTCTGAGGGGGCCAAGGGTCCGCAGCTCAGCCCCTGCAAACAGGAGGCCGTGCCAGGCAGGACGTAGGCCAAGAGTTGGGAGTTGGGGGGGGTGTGATGGCGGCGGCCGCAGAGAGGGAGGGGCGACAACCACTCTCATCCTTTTAAAACCCCGGCACTTGGGTCACACTAGGGGGCCACCCAATTTCACAGTCCTCTACAGCAATGGCTCCCTTACAGAAAAATAGAAACACAGGAAAACAACTCAAGTAAGCCTGGAAAACAAAAAAATAAAAGAGCTCCGGCGAAAAATAGTAACAGCTTTTTGCACTTTTTTTTTTTTTTTTTCCCAAAAATCTTCAAAAAGAGTTTGCACGTCAGGTGACGGTGTTCTTTTTAATTTTAGTATTTTTATTTTGTCGAGCCACAGGTCAGAGATTGCATTTTTCAGCCCTGCAAAATAAAACACACTCCAGCACTTTGCCTCAAGATCCAATCAAGCCCCGTTATCAGCTCCCTTCTCATCAAGGAGGGCTGCTGCTGATGGAGGCTGGTGGGGGCTAATGGCGGTGTTGGGGGGGGGCTAAGCCGACTCCCCCTCCTCCCCCCACAATCCGCCAACCCCATCGCCCAACCTGCACCCCTCACCTCCTCCACACCACACACACTCCACCCGAATCCACTCACCCCCCCACCACCTCCCTATACCCTCCTCCTCCCCTGGTTTCCGTGGCGACTGCTAAGCCCGAAGTTACGGTAAAGCTGGTGCGCCGCTGAGCCCTGGGCAGGATTTGTGACAGAGAAATCACATCAGCCTATGCTGATTAACAATTCCATTCCACCCTGAGATTTATATAAAAAAACTATCTTACATTTGGCTTTTTAATAGGAACGATCGCTATCTCAAATTGAGTCCCTGCAAACTTTAATAAAGGCTACAGGGTTGAGTGGCATTTTGCATGCTGATTTAGGCCCGATTGGCGGCTTTTGATGAGAGGGAGGCTGCTATGTAAAGCGGTGCTCCTAGCGCTTTTCCACATCGCCGGTTCAAATGCGGAAGGATAAGAACATGAAGAAAAAAAAAATACCACTTCCCATCTGCAATCTCCGGATTTCTCTCTGCTGCCTTCCTCCCTCACTCTCACTCGCTCTCTCTCTCTTTTTATTTTTTTCAGAAAATGATTGACTGTTGAATATGAATAAATGGAATAGAAAGAAGCAGGAATAGAGAGACTGGGCGCAGCAGACAGAAGAGCGATGGAGGAAGAGACGGAAAGAGGGAACAGAAATAAAAGAAACCCTCTCCTGGACTTTTCTTTTTCTTTCTTTTTTTTTTTTTTCCTCTGGAGGTGAAAAATAAAATCATAAAGCCAAGGTTTTTTTACGCTCTCCCATTCTGACATTTGGAGAATGGTATTAGTGTAGAATATTCAGTGTACAGAAAGGACCACGGGCGCAAGAGAGAGCTGGTGTGTGTATGCGTCTGGAGGAAAGGGAGGGGGCATCAAATCAAAAAAAAAAAAAAAAACCACACATCGCCAGAAACACTTATCCTCTCCACCCCTCCGCTCTGGCCCCCACAAATCTACATCGGTATTAAAAAACTATTTATAGTAAGAGTTCAGCTTAATGGGATAATCAGCTCTATTTGTAAAGATATTGGATAATCCCAAATAGTTTATATGGGCATAGAGATTTAAAACATTTTCATTAGATATACTGCATTTCGGGGGCATTTCAGATGTCTCTCAGTTCACCATATAAGCCGGCCCGAGACAAAAGAAGCCAGAAGGGGTAATTCCTAAATCTGATGGCCAAACACTGCTTCTGCCGTGGAGTATTTTTATTAGCATACACAGGACAGGACAAGAGAGGAGATTCCTCTGTTAACTTTGTCACCGCCCCAACCTGCCAGGGTTTGTGACACCGACGCTTCCTGCTTTGCACAACAACTCCTGGCAGCGGAAGAAAAAGAAGAAACATGCTGTGCGTGTTTTGAACAAATGTTGAGCATGAGCTTATGTTTTTTAGCCTGTCTCAAATCGAGATGAATAGCGATTTAATTATGCTCTTGCTTTTGTTTTGTTTTTTCATCATATTACATGCAGAGTTTAGTATTACAGTACGTCCGCCCTTGCTTTAACCAGAACCACTGTTGAAATTTAAAAAAAAAAGAGAGAGAGAGAGGAAGAGGAATAGAGAGACGGGGGGGAGGAATGGGGGAGTTGAGGGGAAGAGGGCCAATGGAAGGCATCCAACAGGATCAGTGAGTAGGGCATGCTGCCAATGCCTGGCACACACACACACACACACAAACACACACAGTTTATATCTGCCCCGCCTCTTCCCCTCAAGGAATCCCTCATATATACCCCGCAGGGTGGACCACGTCTATCAGCCAGTAAGAGAGCACTGGTCTTACTGGGATGCCATTTTGCAGGTAGATGATGCCTTCAGGGAGGAAAGGAAAAAAAATCGCGTAACATAGCCAGTGTAACCCAAACACTGGGCCAAGAAGAGTTAATCCCCACATGCACAGCTGTAAAGAACACATTTATTTCTCATGACTATCACGCCTCCCTGTAAGAAGACCCATCAGTCATCTTGCCAAATATCTGATGAGAGGACTGGCATCAAAATCATCTCTGGCAGATAGTTTAGGTCGCGCGTGCGAATGTACTTTTTTAAAATAAAAAAGGCTTTAGCTTTATCTGAAGTTATTCTACGTGATGGGGAGTCATAACTCATCAATCTTCATAGGTTGTAAAGTCTATTAAAGGAAATCTTAGACAATCTTCTGTCCCTGAAAGCTGTGTCAAATTTCTTTCTGTTTTTTAAATATTATTTAAAGTGAGCCGATGTGACATTTTCTGCAGTCACTGTGTCAAGTAGTAATTACCAGATCATTTTAAATTGCACATTTTCCGACATTTCCTTGGGATGATGGAAATGTAGGAAATGGGAGTACCTTGGGATGATGATGATCTTTAATGATATGACAAATATGTCTTGTAAGGTGGTATCATCTTATTTCTTCCAGTTTAAAATCTCTGTAATGCATGGCAAGCTAAAATGTATAACATGCTAAAACATAAAGCAGTGTGAAGAGAGAGGACTCCTTCATGGCATGTACACAACTTTCTGCTAGCGGTCACTGAATTGCTAAATCATCATGAGTCAGTCAACCAACATTAGCTTACATTAGCCACAAGTTTTGAAAGACTATGCGAGCATAAACACAGAGTGTATTGATATGAAAATGGTTGCAGTTGTTTATAAATTTTTTATAAATTTTTCTGCAAGTTTCATTTGCAGAAAAATAATTACAGCATAGCATAGTTTACAACTTAGCATAGTTTATGCAAAGGCAATAGCTTCATCTGCAGATCATCTATCACAGAAGCTTATAGAAAGTTCATTTAATTTTTGAAAACTGATAATAATCTTGGCGAAGTGTTCACTTTTCCACCTAGTTTTAGCCTGAAATGAAACATGAAACGCTGTTTTGGAGTTTGCTGACGCAGACAACATTTGTTAATTTCCACTGAAACTGTCTGACGCTCTCACCGACAGCTGCACAACTGTTTTAGATATCCAGTTTGTGGGTATTAGCTTGTCAGCTTACATAAAGCCACGAGCTTATGTATGATACATACCATTGTCGAGGAGCCAATCAGAGAAATGCACATCGACTATTAAAGGCAGGACTTGTTGATGGAGTGGTAATCTCCTTACTGTTTTCACATACCACCGCGAATCTGAACACAGGGCCGCATTACAAAACGGTAACGAGCCATGTCCGGCGTCACAATCCAGTCAAGATTCATGTACAGTTATCACACACTGACAGCGCAGTATCGAGCACAGTCAATTGATTTGCATTTGGACAAAAAAAAAAAAAAGCCCAGTCTTCCCAGTAAAATGAATAAACAATGTCAGAAAAGGCACTGGGATGCAAGCTCAGAGGACTTAAAGAAGGGCTCGAAAAAGACAAATATGAAGTTGTGACGCCATTTTCTGCATCTCAAAGTAAAATGTGCCTTCCCAGAGGAGCAAAAAGTAACCTGACCCCCCCCCTTTTTTTTTTAAATGTGCGTTTCTTGTGGTCCAGACTCCATCCAACAAACAGCCCATCTGAGGCAGTATTAGTCGACGGGGCCGCAGCTTTCTCATCTGTCAGGGGTTAAGTAAAAGGCTTCTTGTGGGTTCACGCACACACACTCATACACCCTCCTTAAACTGGCCCAGGACCCTCTTGGTACTACCCCCCTCCACCCAACACCCCCTCCCTTCCCTCCCCTCACCCCCAACCCGCTTACCTTCCTTCTCTGGCCAGTGCTCTCTTCTGGCCCTGATAAGATGCTATCGGTGGCCCTCTAAGCACTTGAGAGGCACTTTAGGAGATCACTGGAGCCATTACCATGAAAAGTAAAAGATACAGGCTATATTGATGCCAGATTAATACTGACCAACATGTTATTGATTTCCGCCCCCTCCCTCCTCTCCCCTAACCCCTTTTACTCGCCCTCCTTTTCTTCTTCTCTGGTCTGGACCTCTGGCGGTGATCTTATTTTCTGATGGAGCAATGTTTTTGTGGCCTGGCTTGGGGAAGAGGCCACCTCCTCCTCCCTCTTCCTCCTCCTCCTCCTCCTCCACCTCCACCTCCTCCTCCTCCTCTTCGTCAGTGCGAGGCCACTATCTACAGTTTCACAGGGCCATCCTTTAAAAGGCGCAGAGCAAAGGCTCGCCGTTATCTGCCGATGTTATTCAATTGTTACAGGACAATCTGGGCCATTAGCCGGCTGTGTTAAATAATGCATCCGCTTTTAAAGGGGACGCTTATCTCCCCTATGTGTGTGTGTTTTTTAACATTATTAGTATAGGAGTGTAATGAAAGGTTCCTGCCTGATGGGCGCTGATATACCTCCAAGGTCTCGCTATGAACCTGCAACAACAACAACAACAATGCATAAACAAACAGTGACCTTTTTAATGAAGCCCGGTTTTATCTCGTTCTTTTTCTTTTTTTTTTTTTTTTTTTATTAAAAAGGACAACAAGGAGCGGAAACGCTTCAGACGAGATAAAAATGTATTTAAATGCGGCGGTCTAAAGGCACAGACAATCGATCACGATGCATATACAGCATTTCGCTCGGGAGCGAGGGGGGGGGGAAGGACAGCGTGCAGGCTGCAGGCCAGTGTGTTGCTATGAGACACAAAAAGGGAGGAAGGGATCGGAGGAGAGAGCGAGGGAGAAAAGAAGGAAGAGGTGAAGAACGAGAGGGATGGCTAACCTGAACGAGAGCAGACCAAATGGAGAGAGAGGCACCAAAGGGAGGTGGTGGGGAGGGGGGGACATAAAGGATGAGCACAGAGAGAGGGAAGGATGGAGGGAAGGGATGGGGACGGTGGAGGGAGAGCGATAACCGCAATGTCTTCAGTCACAGATTTACACAGGCCATTGCACTCCCATTCTCCCTGGCTCTTATCAATGGAATTATTGAGCAGTGTGGCATACCATTAAAAATTCTGCTTAGATTTCACAAAAAATCAAATTGCGTAAGGTAATGAACGCAGCTTTCAAATGGACTCCTCACTGATACCCATTCTCGGCGGGCGGAAATACATCTCAGTCATAATTCGCTATCTTTATTGTACTTCTACACAGACTTAACTATGCTGCCAAGGCAGGGGAAAGCTTAATAATCGCTGTTGCCCTTGATGTTAAAGGGGTGATTTTGTGGCTATTGCTTCGCTATTCCTCGCTCTCCCTCCCCCACGCTTTATATCTCTTTCCTTCTCGATTTCTCCTTCTATCTCCGTGTATCGCAACCCCTTTTTTTTTGTCCTCCCTTTATCCTCTCTTTCTTCTTCTGTGCCTCCCTTTCTGTGGAGGCCGCACTATCAGCCAAGGTCAGATGGGTTAGCCCAGGTTTTTACACCCCAGAATCGCCCCTCTCTCTCTCTCTCTCTCTCTCCCTCCAACCCAAAGCGCCTGTTTGCCGACAACTGGAGAGCTATGAAGCCGAGCAAGAAACACATTTCAAGGATGTCAGCGGCCTTGTTTGGATTGGCCCGGGCTGTTCAAACACACACATGGGCGCAGACAGGCACACAACTTCATTTGTCTTCTTAATTTACGGCTCAGACACATTAAAATAAAAATGACTGTAACGTATAAAAGCAGAGCCAGGAGGTGAGCCTCGTTCTCACAGACGACGGCGGAGACAAGGCTCCGTTGTCTGCAGTGGCGGGGCTGACAATAGACTAAGGTAACACTTAAGGAGTGGCGAGGCACGTAGAGCCACTTTGTACCAGCTGTAAATCTCAGTCTCACAGTCGCACTTCCAGAATAGTTTAGCCATTTGACACATAAGACGTTGACGTGTGCAAACGCTTAGAAGTCTTTGGAGTATTAGTTGAAAAGGGAGAGAATAGACTTCTTTTTTCCTATCATTTTTTTCCATTTTGTGCAGAGAGAGGACTCCTTTTAAATGAAAAGACGACAAAGCGTTTAAAAGATGTTTGCACGTCAAGTTTAAAAGAGCATACCGAAGGTGTGAACGAGCTGTGTAACAGCAGTAAATCACTACCCAGGTCGTTTTCTCACCTTAAGGTACATAAACATGTCATTTCCACAATTTTCCACAATGGCAGGTAGTTTTCCTGGAAATATTACCTCTGTTCACATTGGCCAAGACTCTGCACAAATACAAAACTGGTGTGTGTGTATTCTGTTTTTCATTTAAAATCATCTTAAATATCAAAGTTTTATGGTGTAATATATGCACAATAATGGGATTAACATCATCGGTGAATTTGCTGGCCCACAGAGAGGGGAGTGAGATTCACATTTTCATGAAAAGAGTTGATGCATGATCCTGTTAACAAGGCAACAAGCTCATTAGCTGCACACGACGGCACAGAAACACAAAGTTTGGGGAGCTATTGTGACCATCTAGCACAAGCATGTCCTTTCTGACTAGTATGATAGAAGTTATCTTGCTGGCTGTACTGTAGAAATTGAACTGGCCTTGCAAGAAATCGCAAAGTCGCTGAGTTTCTGAAAATATATCATGAAGATGCGTGGTTTCTCTGTGCCGCATTCTTGGAGTCGCTTTTGTTTCGAGTGCTTATATATTCAATAATGCATAAATAAGCAGCTGTGATGTGTGGGCATACGTTGTCTACTCTTTATGTACCTGGAGGAATAAAAAGTAGAGCATAGGTCAGGGCTAAATGTTGCCTGTTTGACAGCAGAATATCTTTTTTTGAGAACTTGAGTGCTAAACATGGCAACGCTTGAGGAAGTGGCCGTATTGTTAATGTTGACATCATGGCAGTGGTGACAAACTCTATTTGTTTTTTTTTTTTTTTGGAAAATTTTCCTCCACCCTTGTTGTTTTCTGTTGAGAGACCGCTGCTGACCTCACTCCTTGCAGATTTCCTCAGATGTGAGCGACCGAGGCTCCGAAAGAACACAGGATATGTCGAGTCATCGTCGTGCACAGAGGAACGTGTTCAAAGCGAGCGTACGTATATGCACCCTCGAGTCTTTAAAAACAAACGTTTGCAAAAGAAAGCAGGACAAGTACTAACATTCTCTTTTTAAAGAAACACTCCTCAAAGAAATCTGGGTCATATATGGGAAAGGTGCATGCTATACATCCCACTTAATACATACCCTTAATGCATTTAGCCTGCACTTCATCTGTGAGTAATGCACGGAACTGTTTATTTTATGGAACTACTTATTGCGCGCTGACATTTGAACATGACGGGGCATAAACAATGACAATTTGTCAGACAAACTTCGCCGCTCAGAAGGATCTAGTTCCACTTAACTTAATGTCAGCCCCCCCCACCCCCCCCGGCCTCATTCATCCAGAACCAAAAATAACAACCCAAAGCCCAAACACTGTCCTCTCTGTGGCTTCCTGGCACGTACTCCATCTGGCTGGCCTTTCCCCGCAGCCAGTATCAGTGCGATGTGCCAAAGCGACAACTGCATGCCACGCAGATCTCGCCTCGCCTCGCTTCGCCTCTCTTCTGTGGCTAGTTAGCCCGGTAGCGCTTTCAGCCGTCTTGCTCGTCCGTTGGTCGGCCCGTCTGTACTCTGCTGGGCTTCTCCAATCAGAGGCCTTAGCCCATGCAGCCCCTAATCCAACCATGGGCTTTACCCCACCAGCTCAGTGTAATCACACAGCTAATTCACAGGCGGATGGGAGGAAGGCAATCCGTGACGGACGTTTTTTGTGCAACTAAGAATGAGCTCCCCGGTGACCAGGGGAGGTGGTGGAGTGGGAGACTGTCAATGAAGGGGCCGTGAAAAGATGGCTCCGGAAAGGCGAGATGCGAGGGGAATAGATGAATAGCAGAAACGGGCTCTGAGATAGAAGTACGAAATAAGGAAATTGTTTGGAGTGTATAAAAAAAAAAGGGGGGACATGAATCTGTAGCAGTCTTTTGCCAAGAGAGTGTTGAAAGAGCCATTGTGAGTTGGAACAGTCTATATTACTCAATAAAGGCTTTGATGAAAGGCGAGGCTCTGTATTAATTTGGATAAGAAACCTTTGCCTCCGTGCCCCTTTTCTCTCTCGGCTCCCATCCACGACACCTCTGTGGTTTAAAGCAGTGTTCGGTTTCAGTTCAGCAAGCCAAGTCATTACATTTCAACATGTCGCACCTTTCAGAGGGGGAATTAACTAGTGCTGTTATTTCTTCATTCCCCACACGCCGGGACCCAGAGGAACAAAAAAAAGAGAGAGACAGAGAAAAAAAGGTGTCGATATTTTGACATTGTCACTTCATGCACACTTGCATGCGCGCCTGTGCTGCGCGAATGTACTGTATGCCCTCTGACTGTCCTCTTTCCTCCCGTGGAACAGCCTCCTCGTTGCTAATTTCAGATGAACTTGCGAGGTGCAGGGATTGCCGCTTGGCTGTCTGCCTGATTTTACCGTTGACGTCCCCGGCAACAAAGGCGAGTGGATCTCTCTCACACTTCGCACGTCAGCACACTCCGGCAGTCAGCAGTCGGCGTAAACAGAGTGGAAACTGCAGATATACTGTATAGCTCTGCGTGTGACCCAGGGCGAGAAGGGCACAGATAAAAAATATTTTCAGGATCAGAACAAAAGCGTGGAGGGAGAGCACATCAATTCACATTCACCATGCATATGACAAGCCAATGAAAAGATATAGATTAAAAAAATGCACAAGACAGAGGAGATGAACTCTGCATACTGAAGCAAAGTGGCCGTTCCATTAAATCCATGACTTTCTGTATTGTTGTGCAGTTTTGTGACACCGTGCCACCGTGCCACTTTATAAGAGGTTGTGTTTAAATCACCATCCCTCTTTTTAAAAGTATGTTTATGGTCAGGTTAAAGGACAACATATACCCACCACAGTATGTTATTTTGCATCATTTGACCAACCAACCGTCTACACAGCAGACTGCATTACATCTTGTGCTTCATTCGCTGTTTACGCACAAACCTGCAAAATGAAGTGTATTTTTTCACCTGAACTTTATTTCTTTTAGATCACGTACAGCCACTGTGCATTGATTTATTCTTAGGATATAGCAAAGTGCACAAATTGCCAGAGGACTGAATCAGCCGCTGCTTTAACGTTGTTTGTTTGTTTGCAAATAAATATAGGAACAAGTACATAACATGGAGCAGTGCCACATCCCATAGCATCTGCAGACGAAGCTAGTTTGCAAAACCTGAAAAGGCTACCGCAAGTTTAGACTTTGATTTAGAGCAGCGCTTATACATTTAATCAGAATTATGTTTTCATGAAAATCTGCAAACCAATCAGAAAACATCAAAGATATCTGAAACATCATTATAGCCACAATATTTATATTAAACAGACCTTTTTTTTAGCATTTTGGTAAAAATGTAGTTGAACATTTACATGTTCAGTAAGTTAGGTATTAAAATGTTTACATTTAAAACTGTATGTCAGTCTCATCCAAACTGAAATTATATGATCAACTAATGAGGCTTTTAAACTACTATACTGTCATAATAAGTGATTTGCCTGCATTGATTGATCACTTCAGGGATTTATTCAATACTCAGGTTTGTCTGCTCTGATTGGTGGAGGGCCCCCAGAGGTGGGCGGAGCTGCATTTTTTTGCTCCGTCGCTACCTGTCCGGATGAGTCAGCGTTGGAGGCAGGCTGCTACTTGAGGTTTAGGGAGGTAATCTGCGCTCATTAGCGGCACCCACAAGTGTTTGTGTGTGGTAATTCAGTCGGCCAAACCAGAGCCTGAAGGGAGAAAAACAGGCTGAGAGAAAGATATACTAACTGATAGGGGTGAGCAGGTTCAGGTAAACTGACACTTTTATGGTGCGAATGTGTGTGTAATGTCTGCATTCGTGTTAACCTGTGTGTGTGCCCTCAACAAAGCAGAGTGAGTTATAAAACCATCACATAAAATCTCAAAAGCAGCACCGTCGTTATGGAGGCTTTGATGCCTGCATTGACAATTAACCCTCAGAACAAACAGCCAGGCCCGATGAGGTGGAATGTGTTGTTGGTCTCATCGGCTGAATATCATTGTCTGCAGTGTGTGAAAATTAAAAAAAAAAAAAAAGTGACGCATTGACAACCTAAAAGCCAACCCACTTGGATTTCGTAGAAGTTAAAAACAAAGCAGGTGCTTCTGCATGCAGAGGTGGAAGAAGGAAAAACAGGAATGAAACATGCAGAAAGTTGAGAGATGTTGCACAGGAAAAAGATTTTATGAAGGCATTAAGCTAAAAAACTAAAAACAAAGTTAATGCATATCTACTAAATCTTCATCTGACCCTTCGCCAGACACTAATAGGTGTGTACAACAAGTCATGATGTAACAAATCTATCAAGAAAACTGATAGGACAACTTCAGGTTAAGCAGTATGCGTTGAAAAGTTTAAGTCACCCCTTTCAAAATAAAAGCCTGGAATAGGGTTCTTTAAAATTATAGTTTTAAGAAATAGAGATGTTATTGCAATAGAAATGTACTTAAAGTTGTGAGATTATTATATAATCTATAATATAGTTTGAAATGATTGATACTTATAATATTTAAATAAAGTGTTTTCCTGCACACACTGGAAAAAAATGTACAAAGAAATATGAGTTGGAGTGCAGGTGAGAGACCGAAAATCCCAAAAAACTGAGAAAGAGAAACTCTTTGCAGCCCCAGACCGGTGATCAGGTGTTACCGTGTTCCTCATACACACACACACACACACACGCTTACCATTACACGACATAAGGAAGCACAGCAGATGGGGGTCAAACCACCAGAGGAAGACACTGCTCCAGAAGCCTTTATTAACTCCACTGACAACTCCTGCTTCTAACCACAGCTAGGTCATGTCACACACAGTAAGAAACTGACACACGCAGACACATACACACAGGCACACACACACACACAAGCACCCTGCCACCACATTGGACAGCACCCAAGACTGTTGGAGGCACCTGCATTGTTGTGCGATGTTCCCTCTTATTTAGCTATTGCATCCCTCTCCAAAATAGCTGAGAACACCCATAAAACACACACACACACACACACAGACAGACAGATGCTTACACACACGGTCTGGTTTTGGTTGCAGAGTGTGTTCAGCAGGAGACAGTGTGTATTACCTGTTTTTAGTGGTGGCCAAGCTCCGGGAAGGGGGGTGGATGGGGGTGCAGGATTAAGCTTGGCTGGCTGGCTGACGTTGTGCCAACACTAAAATCAACCACACACACACACACACACACACACACACGTGTCCACCATTTAAGATGTTCCTTTTGTTCATGCCTGCCTCTGAATTCTTTATAATCCTGCAGCCCCAAATGAAGGTGTGAGTGTACATGTAGACTCTTATATGTGTGTGTGTGTGTGTGTTCTTAGGTGTTTTTGTGTGTGTGACGTCTCCTGAATTATAGTACGTGAATAAGTGAGAAACACACACCTTGTGAGATTAGTCTCTTCAGAAATTGGCTGATGTGTTAAAGTAGCTTTTCTGCGGACACACTTGGTATGAGAGGCTAAAACACTGTGTGTGTGTGTGTGTGTGTGTGTGTGTGTGTGTGTGTGTGTGTGTGTGTGTGAAGGAGGGTGTCCAGGTTCTGGTGAACAATGTGAAATTACACATTGTTGGTGGGTTAAGAGGGGTTACCATTTGCTTAAAGTGGTCTTTTCTGAGCTGTTCGGTTTGCAGCGAAAAATGTTCTGCAACCCGTGGGGAGATTCAACATACACAAATCACACACACACACACACACACACACACACTCCATACAGACTACATAGACGGCTCAGACTTCACAGTGGGGTTCTGGTAGTGGTGTAATTTGTTTTATTAAATACAATTACAGCAGCTTTGCTGTTCTAACCTGGTCATGAGAGGCTGCAGGCTGTGTGTGAGTGTGTGTGTGATTTTGTAGAATCCAATTTTCTGAGTTTTCCAAGTGATATAAAAGGGGTGGACAAAATATTATAAACATAATGCGCGGGGGGGGGCAGGATTTATTGCATTTTGTATGTAAATAAATCAATATACAGTCTAATATCACAATCTCTACAGCAAACACTGCCCTCTGTCCTTAGATACTCTAGAAAACATTCATTTCAGCTAAGTGTACCTAATAATCTGCCGACCTGTTGTGTGTTGTATCGCGTGTGTGTGTGTGTGTGTGTGTGTGTGTGTGTGTGTGTGTGCTCCAGTGGTCAGTAAGTAAGGTGATCTGAGGGCCACAGTTAAGCACACAAACAGGGATGAAAGCAAAGTGTGCCTAGTCAACACAACAGCTGCGGACGGCCGCATTGTTTGTGAAGAAAAGCCAACGCTGTTGAATTAAGGCAGGGAAAAAAAAAAAAAAAAAAAAAAACAGCATGGCTTAATTAATTACTGTCGCATAATACCAATTATTTTGTCTCCACACCCTTATCTTAATTACTTCAAAAGACCAACTTCAATTAGGACGTGGAAAACGGCATCTAGAACCGGCGGTCCAATCCCCAGCTCCCCACGGAGGCGATGTCACTCAATTACACGCGCGCACATACACACTCAATTATTCCCGCACACATGCCGAATCTTACCAACAAATTTGCTGATAATTAATTGACATGCCAGGCATAATATTCAGCATAAATAAATGAGCATTGTTCTGAAAGGGAAGATGAAAGCGTCGCAATTAATTCCCCTGAATCGGTACAGAGCGAACCAGTAGCCGTCCAAATCATTTCATGTGTGCAAGATTCCAATAAAATGTCAGCGATTTATCTAATCGGGGGAATTGGAACGATGCGCAGTTCTACAGTTTCAGAGGCAAAACCAGGTCGTTCCAGACCTCTAATGGCCCTTTTCCACTAGTACCTAATCGGCTACTCGACTCGGCTCGACTCGACTCTCAACTCAGTTTCGGTCGTTTTCCATTACAATAGAGTACCACCCCATTTGTTTGTTATGCGACACAAACACGAAACGACTACAGAGCAATGGAGGCCACCAGACCCTGGCCAATCAGTGGCCTGTCGTCACATTTTCAGCAGCTCGACTCAGCTCGCTTGGAACCCCGGCCGGTAGAGTAGGTACTACTGAAAGTACCTGGTACCAGGTACTAAAACGTAATGGAAACGCGTAACAAACCGAGGCGAGTCGAGCCGAGTAGGTAGGCATTAGTGGAGGAACAAGAGCCCGCTAATAATGGATTGACTTGAATTTTATCCACATGGGCTCATATTCAGGCATTCTTTTTCTTCTGTTGTCGCTCACTTAAAGAATCTTTAGGTGATATTTCCAGTGGACACTTAAAGGAATGTTTCCCATTTATCCTGCTGACAATTATGATGGATTGAATCATTAGCAGGGGAACACCGAGTTTCAGCTGTTGGCTAAATGCTTCTAAAGTTTCCGACACCAAAATCAGTCTTGGATCCTCAATAGGACTCCGCATGGACCACGAAACGATTCCTTTTCAAAACCCCCTACAAAGTTTTTCTCTTACATGCTCATCTGCTGCCTTGGTGCTTTTAGTCCTCCGTCGCTTCATATACTGCAGAAACAGGTCGACCATTATTCGACGTAGATTATACCAGAGGTTTAACGGCTGCTGTGGGTGTCAGTCACCCATGAAGAATAATGTGCTACGATATATTGTGTACCAAACAGTCGCATGCATTAATGTGTTACATAAACACGATGTGCACAATGCCGCTGTGCATCACGCCGGCTTCTGTAAACATTCCCAATTCGATGGCGAGGATTAGCGTGTAACCAATTAAAAGCCGACATTTAAGACCGAGGAGTAAATTGGACCTGAAAATGGAATAAAAATATACTTAATGTTCTTGGTGCCATTGCAACCATCATTTTGAACGATGTGGAACTTTTAAAGATGTTTGTGCCTTAAGGTGCCTACATTTACAAAACATATGTGAGTTTATTGAGAGGCTATATGTTGTGTGTTTGATCCGATTGATCACCAGACTGTTCAAGAAAGGTCTTCTTTCATCTTTAATTTAACCTTTCAGGATGCAGGAGAGTACTTCAGCGAGCCCGTTTTACACCTGCAATCTGCCCACCAGAGAAAATGATGTAATTACTGTATTTAAATGGGGCCTGAAGAGGGTTAAACCAATAGGCAGGTCTATCCCTCAGCTTCCTTTAAGACCAGCGACAAGCTGTTGACACAGTGTTGTCTCATCTTCTAAAAGACCCTTTAGTGTCCGCTAAGAGTGAGCTGAGAGGGGGTAAAGTGCTGTGTGTGTGTTTGTGTGTGTGTGGGGAGGTGAGGGAGCGCGAGGAGAATGGGGTGATACTCGGGGTGTGTTTGCGGAGAGATGAAAGGTGGTGCGGACCATCGGGGGTCACATGTCTGGCTGTTACCTCCCTCAATGTGGAGGCTCGGTGGAGGAGGAGGAGGAGGGAGGGTTTACGTGTCGGAGAGAGACTCTTTCGGTGGGTGGGGGCGCAGGGGGGTGTTCTCGTCCCTGACCCATGTCTAAGTGGCGCTGCAATGTTTACTGTGAGGAAGGAAGCTGTCAACTGTGTTTGCTCCCATCTCAGCAAGGCAACTCCTCACCCAACCCCCCCCCCAAACAACATACAGAGACATGGAGAGACCAACGGGTGCAGTACGTTTCTGAAGTCGAGGGACTATTTCTTCGGCCGACTCCGTTCGGTCTGCATCGGTGCGTCTGCGGGAGCGTGCTGTCGGGCCGGAGCGACAGGCCTCCCCTGCGAGGGCCTGGGGGTGATTGACAGGGCTTTCTACTTGAGGTATAGAGTTTCCCTCTGGTGTAAAGTCCCTGTGGCTCTCCTCCAAAGGGCGACTGCATTCCTGACCAGGTCATGAACTGACCACCTTTACCACCACCACCACCGCCACCCCCCACCTGAGCTGCAGAGCAACCCCAAATTTAGACAGTCCCCTTCCTGAAGTTGAGAAAAAACTGCATGACTCGGTCCCGATAACCAAATTAAGATAAATTTCAGGAGTCTGTGCCAGCTTGGGTTAAACGTACGTGTGCTTCTTGAGTCATGATTGAGTCAGGGCCATCACCTTCATCTTAAAGAACTATGGTTTTAAATTAGATTAGTACTATATGCTGATTTAATATGGGTCGTTGGTTTAATTTTGCATGATTTTCAGTTGGCTGATGGACACTGTCATCTCATCAAGGAAACGGAGGGGCCACTCACAGCTGGGCAAAATTAGAACAAATTGAGAGAGACGGCTCTACGGAAAAAATCTCAAAAACTTAAGTATTTAATCTTTAGAAAAACATTTACAGCCTCTTTGTTAAGTTTAATTAGCAGTAGCATACTGCTTCTTCTTAGTTCAAAGCAAATCAAAGTGTATTCATTTGTTGTGTTTCACTAATGTTTCGAGTATCTATCAACCTGTGTTGTGATCCCGTTAACCAATAAATTATAATGTACTCTGGCCATAGCCAATGAGAGCCAAGTGTGGGAGAAGAGGACGACTACAGGAAATGAGAAAAGAGAAATGAAAGACCATCGAGTTTCTTTTGGTTCAATCTTAAAGTGACTTGAAAGTGCAGCCTGTCACGATGTTTCATTCACAGCTTAGGTAATATGTGTTACCTAAACGTAACTGATCATTAAAGGTTGAATCATTGGTATCTTTAATAGAAATGACAGCTGTATTCACATATAGTAAGAGCGGCGTAGAGTTGTAAGTGACTAATCAACATTTACCAGTGTTTCATTACTGATTTAACTCCTGTGTTCAGTAACATGAACAATGCAAACAATCCATCATGACATCAGAAATCAATAAAGGTGAACTCCGATGATTTTAATATTGCATCTCCAATATCTAATGTCAAGGTTGGGGGATTCACAAGAAATCGCATTTCTAAAAAAAAAAAAAGTATCTAGCAGAGGCTGAGATATCCCAATGTTTAGTAGCTAATATGGGTAACCCTCCAAAAACACAGGATCCTACAATTCCCATAATTCAATGCAATATCTTCTTTCATGCAGACTTCCTGTTGTGAATTTGTAATCTCAAATATCTTTTAATAATTTAGCTGTCTGTTAAATTAGTATATGGTCAAGCAGTTTTAAAAGTACTGACAGGTTCCAATAGTGTGTTTTTATATCTCAGACTGTAGCTTTAAATGTGCGTTTCCCCAAATCCACACGCTTATTAATCCAGCCACTTTTCAGTTATGTAAGTTGTTGTTATATCTGCACTCTACATGGCCTGTTTAGAGGCGTGCTCATATCTGCCCTTATATTACCACCACTTACAACTATAACATGGCACAGCAGTCCCTATAGACTTATTGTCTCTGCCTCTGTTGCTATTGTTGTGCCTGTGGGTGGGGTGTTGAGATGGATTAATGCTTCGTTGTTGTTTATTTAGTCTTTCTTTTTTTTTTCTCACCCTGGCAACGTTTCTGAGCCTATAACCGCTTCATTTTTTTTTTTCCCTACCCTCCCATACTACCACACACACACACATATGTAGATACACCCCAGCCCTACCCCAGCACCCTTCGGGCCTACCTCTGGGGTTCCCGAGTGTGATGAGCTGCGCCCATCCCTGCCGCCTGTACTCTCAATCTCTATCTCGACCCCAGCAGAAAGCCAGGGAAATTACGTGCCTTTTCCTGGAATGTGATTAGATTCCTGATGTTGGCAGCCACACATCTCTGTTTTTTAATTGGGTTCCGAGGCGCGACGAGATTAGCCTCGTGACATCATTGATGGTCTGTTTGTGTGTGCGAGTGTGTGTGTGTGTGTGTGTGTGGGGAGGTTGGTGGTGTCTGCTGATAAGAGATGGTAAGGGGGTGTCAGGGGTTTTTGTGGGTGAATCCCCCACTCCCCGATGGATGACGCTTACTAATATGGCCTGAGTGTTTTTTTTTTTGTTTAGTTTTTTTTCCTGTACATATGTGTGTATAGGAGCACACACATATTGCACGGAGAGATATTTCTTTGCTTTTGTTTGTTTGCGAGATTGCCATGTTATAGAGTATTATGTGGGGAAACATTCATGCAGCATTAGTCACATCTCTTTAGTGTCAATTAGATAATTGTTGCTTTCGTAGAAAAACAATCGCACAAACACGTGTCATCGCTCTGCTATCATAAATCATGTTTATCTGTAATATTCAATAAAATTAATACTTAGTGAAAGGCCGAGCTGCATACTGTTGTAATATAAACCCAAATTGCATCTCACCTCATAAACCAGGCCCATCATTGCCCTTCAATCCAGAATCCAGCATCCGAGTGAATCTTATCTACTCGTGTTGATTGTGTTATTCCTGGCAACAGCTTTGGCCTTACTCTTTGCTTTTGTCAATCAAACTTTGATTAGCTAACGAGCACCTTCAATCTGGGCGGTTTCATGGATCTTTAAGCAGATCAAAAGCTGCTAAACTCTTTGTTTTTGTTTTTTTTTTTAAAGAGGTACTTGACGTGTTTAAATCCTGTCGTTCACAACGCAGATAGGTGCACATGTGAGGAGATTTTCATTGTTGCTGATTGGTACGGATTTACAGAATATGATAAAAATACATGTTAGTGGTAGCTTGAATCATGAAAAATCACTTCAATGTTTCTTGAGCTTTTGATTTAAGTTGAGTTACTTTGCAACAGACACATGAAAAAGTGGGTTTTGAGTTAGTTTAAAAGTGCAAATAGAGACTAAATGGCTTAGGAAACTGCTGGTTGAAGTGAATTAGCTTCAGAAGAACTGTACTTTAATTTAGCTGATTTAAAAGATACTTCTAGTTTATTATAACCTGGGCCTTTAAAGGACTGATATGAACATTTTGGGTGCATTTACCTCCAAATGAAATGGTTTAATTTTGCAAAGTTTTTGTCTGATTATGTGATAAACTGTGTTCCTTGCTCTGTTAGGCAACACGTTCCCAGGCCTGAGCAACTTTATGGAGTAAAGTGTGATTGTAACCAACAGAAATGATGTCCAAAGACCCAAACTGAGCTCGATGCAGAACCTTATAGCCAATTAGAGCATTTATTTTGCCTCCAGTGAAACATTTCCACCATCTTATGTTGTCATGCTATCTTATATGTTGTAGATTTGAAAGCTGCAACATGCAGTAGGTGACACAGGTGGCACGGCTGAAACTTTCACACACAGTCGGCACTGAAGGTCATGGACAGTGTGAATGTGGGGGGGTGGTGGGTGTAAAGGTCTCCCACTCCTCGCCTCCTTCCTTGCCTCCTCCTCTACTCACCCCCCTCTGCCCCCCCATTAGCTCGCATCCCCTCCTCCTCGGGGCCAGAGAACAATCAGCCTGGCGTCTGATACTTCCTGCCCGGCAATAATTACCCCACCTAATTAAAACTTAATTGCTGGCCTCTCCGACCGCCATCTTAAATGAGCAATGGGAGCCGGGGCGGGGGCGTAAGCCTGCTGGGATGTTTGTGTGGACGGCAAATTGGTTTATCCCTATCAGATTCCTCAGTCCCTGGCCCCGCGCACGCTACCGCGCCGCTCTACTGCCCAGAAACAGAAAGAAAGGGAGAAGGCTTAATGTGATGGAGGCCAGACAAGGCCTAATGAGATATACTTTTTTTTTTCCTCTTCCTCGCTTCTTTAAACCACACTTTCATTCACGATTTTCGATTAGTTGGCTTAAAGGAGAGGGGCCGAGGCCTGTCTGGGCAGGTTCTTCTGGAGAGAGTGATGAAAAGTTTTCCTTATTAGAAGAGAGAGAAAATACAACAGGGATGATGGGAGAAGGAGGGGGGATGGGGCAGAAAGAGGGAGAAAGAGACAGAGATAAGGAAGTTAGGATACATGGCCCCACTGCAAAATCATCAGGGGTAAATGAAAGAGGAAATGCTGCGTTAATCGTTATGGATTCTCATAATTGTTACGATTAAATTTCATAATTGACTAATGGCCAGCTGCGGCTTACATTACACGCAGGATAAATACATCACATTAAACATGCAAGCTGAGAGGAGATGAGCAGAGATGGATGGACAGATAGGACAGGATGGATGGATGGATGGATAGACGTAAACACCAGGCTTTATAGGTCTGCGGGCGGCGGACGTCTCGTGGACGAAAAAGCCGGAGGGAGCTTGGCAGGACATGAGTGAGAGCAACAAAGGTAAAAGGTATGAGAGCGATGGAGAGAAGACGGGGGGGAGGGGGGGGGGGTACAAAATTGGTGTGGAGATAGAGGAAGCAGTAAAAAAGGTGGGGAGAGGTGGAGAGGAAAAGATGGAGATGTGGAGGGAAGCTAGATTCATGGCCTCCGGGTGGTATTAGGCTGCGTGCCAGGGTGTGTGTTTTTCTGTGTGTGTGTGTGCGCGCTCTCTCTACGCCACACTCCCTCCTTCCTATGAACTCCGATTTCCCTAAACCCCATCTCCCGCCGTCCTTCACTCTTGAACTCTCTCCGCTTTTGCCTTCCCTTTTCTTCATCTCCATCCCAGGGAAACAAGCGAGAGGCAGTTGTGATGAGCAGATAGCGGGGGGCCGACGGAAAGGAGGGGAGGTGGCGGCGGAGGTGCGGCGGAGGTGCGGCGGAGGGAGAGGGGAAAGTTGGAGGGTGATTAGAGAGAGATGACAGGTGACATCCATAAAGGGATTACGGAGCGGGCCTCAAAGACAGGGCCCTAATCCTGGCTTTGTACAGGCACAGATAAACAGCTCCACTGATGGCTTGCTCTCTTAAAAAGTGAACATGAGCTACACAAATAACTTCCTAATTCCCCCTTTGTAGAAGTGAGTGCACGCTACAACACAAATAAGTTCCCTAATTCTTCCTTTGTACAAGTGAGCCCGAGAAGCACAAAATAACTTGCTCTCGAGGTGTTTGTGAACAGGATGCTCTATAAGAGGCGAGGAGGGTGACTGTGGGTGTTTGTGGGGGGTGGGGGGCCCAAACAGTGTAGATATGCGTCTCGGAAATGTGCAATTGTGTGTGCTAGCATGTTGTTGTGACTTTTTTTTGAAAGACTTACACTCTTGCATTCAAGCGGCGCTCAGGGATGAGAATTAAAGTGGAAATGTGTGTATTTTTCTAGCG
Source organism: Scortum barcoo (assembly GCA_023238725.1). NCBI lineage: Eukaryota > Metazoa > Chordata > Actinopteri > Centrarchiformes > Terapontidae > Scortum > Scortum barcoo. The sequence goes on from CM041540.1 coordinate 3,449,558, forward strand.
TCTTAAAAAAAAGAAACACACACACTTGGTAACACACACACATACAGTTGTCAGTTTGTGGTCTAATTAAGCGTTACCTTAAAGACAGAGGGGGAGCCGACCACGCACGCACACACACACACACACACACACACACACCTGTGCTGCGCAGACAGGAAAGACCACCAACTGAAAGTCTGGTTTCCCATGTAGGAGTGTGTGTGTGTGTGTGTGTTCTCCTGCATATATGCTTAAGCTCAGCGGACTGTCAATATTTGTGCACAGGCTCTATTTTACCTACAATCCCAGGAGATGTGGCTGAGTTACAGTCTAAGCCCGATACACATTAGCACCGCAGCGCGCTCTGGCAACTTCTAGCTTTTGACACCGTTTTCAGCACAAGTAAGTTGGTCAGAGCATCATTTCTTATCACGAAATCAAATGAGCGATCTTGGTTGATTAGCGTACACAAAGTGGAAGCTTCTGCCTGCAACTGCTGGTGTTAAAATGCTCATGTTCCTCAAAATTAAAACCACATTTCCCATAAAGCTTCCTGTCACAATGAGTACTGTTAAGTGAGAAGTTTTCTCACCCCCACCCCCTACAGATAATACACGCATTGGACTGATTTTATGACATCTGAAACCTGATGAACTTTTAACAGAGAAACTTGGGCACCCTTTTTGTGTCGTAAAGCTGCGTTTTTTTGGACGCAGTTAGATCGGAAATTAAGCCCCCGATTTGTTTACTCTCCGAAGCTCTGAACACTCACTCAGATGTGTTAGAATGACTTGTTGTGGATAAAATGAAGCATTATTGCTCAACTGCTTGACCTGTTTCTCGCCTCAGATTTATTCACAAACTGATTCTGAGAGAGACTGCAGTCCTCGTTTGTGACTTTCATCGACAATCGTGATGATGGAAAGCATGTTTGTCCTGCCCCGGTGCAAATCGTTGAAAATTAAAAGAACAGAAAAGGAAGGGGAAGGATGTAAATGTGAAGTGTGTGCCTGCTGAATTTAGGCTGGAATTGTTGTTATTTTAAGCTTGACAAGTTCTGCTTTTCTTAATATAATACAGAAAATATTTGTGCTTGAAGTGTTACACTTTTGTTAATACAATTAAAAAGAAATTTGAATGTGAACAGATGACAGTGATGTGAGTCCTTTTTGGAAATATAATGACACAGTTAAAACTTGTTGAAATGACACCTACGTATCTCAATCTAGTTCATCTACGGCCCTGACACACCAAAATAAGAGATGCATGAATTATGAAATGTTTCCACCAGGTTATTAAAATCTTGGTGGTACAAAATTACATTAAAAAGCATGACATCACATTGCAGTAGGTCTGTGGAAACTCTAACGCCACGTTTCCACTACATAGTACGGCCCAATTATGAAGATCAGTTAAAAATCCCACCTACTTTGAGGTGGTACTGTCTGCTGTAGAAACGAAGACGAGAAAATTACCTGGTACCAAAAGCGAGTTGAGCCTTGCCAATCAGTGGAAACGTGACTTAATTTTCTTTACATATCACAATTTTATAAATCACATATTCACCTCGAGGGGTTTACAATCTGTACAGAATACATCAAATAATAGATTGTGAACTTATATGAAGAATATGCGTCAAGGAGGACTTTGAGCTAAAACAAACACACAGACTCTTAATTCGGCAGTAATTTGGTTTACGCCTCGTTTCTCATAAACCAGTCATATCCATATCAGATTTTATTGATTTTACTATCAGCATTAGCTATGCAATGAGCGTTTCAACCTCACAGGACCGCTAGACTTTCAGCTGCTCAGCACAACCACAGTTCATACTTCACATGTCTTGTTCAAGCGCTTTAACACTGGTCGTTGTTGGAGATTAAGAGTATGTGTTAGTCATTCACAGGCCCCGCCCATATTTCCCCCGCCTTGTCAAGGGATTCGAACAGGCAACCTTTGATAGCGTTTTGATTACAGGCCCACCTATCAGACCGGCTTTGATAGCCGCGTGGCTCCCTCTGGCCTTTTCCTTTCTTCCCTTTAAATATGCACGGTCAAATCTCTATCTGCTATTTCACACTTTGCCTTTCATCACCCTCCATTACCTGGTAATGAATAGATCCTCTCTCTTTCTTCTCTCCCCCCCCTTCTGTTAACTTCATGCAAATTGGCGGCGGCGGCGGCCCCACTCCACCGCCACCGACACATCGGCGGCGACTTTGTGAGGCATAAAAGTAAAGGAGAGCCGAAGAGGAGGTCTTGGCTAATGACTTCATTTTCTCTTTCATGGCGCTTTCAGGGCGTCTGCGGCAGGATTGCTCCCCTAAAGCAGCGAGTTGGTGACACAGATACTATAATGTGAGACATACACGGCTAAAAGAAGCATGACTAGATGTGTGGGATTGATGCAGAAGCAGGTCAAGCATTGCTTGGGCGGCTATTTTGAGGGCTGTCAAATGCATTGATACTGAGAGAAGTTGAGTGTGGGTGTGACCAGGGAATGGGGAGGAAAAATAAGCAAGCTACAAACATGCGCCGACACACACAAACACACACGCTGCCGCCACACTCCGGCGTTGCACACTTGTGTACACACACACACACACACACACCTCAGCCCCCTCTAATAATCCGCTAATCCTGTTTATCATCAGCCAGCTCTTCTTAGCGCGAGCGATACATGAGAGAAATCACACTCACAAACACAGTCCAATGTGCAGAGCGGAGATACAGTATAAATACACACATCTCTATTTCTTGATTTCTTCCTCAATCTTCACTCCGTTTTGCTATTTTCCCCAGCGCTCTGTTATGCATCGGCTATGCAGTTACACATCACAATCCCACATCAATGCCCGGCCTCTCAGAAATAGGAGTGTTTGCTTCTCGCCTCTGTGTCTGAGGAGTTTTCACTAAGCTGTGGAGAGCTCACTTCCTCGTTCTCCTCATTGCGTTTTTTTTTTTTTTTTTAAGTCCATTCGCAAAAAAAAATATTGAGATACTTCCTTGCGGGACGGTAATTTTGGCCCTAAACTGCAGCTGAACTTTTTCTTCCCTCTGTAACAAAAAGCACATTTTCTTCGATATCCCAGTGTGAAAATAGGAATATAAGGTATAATCACAGATGATCCTGCCTTGGCTACCTAAGACGGCAATAAATCTATATTTTTCATATTTCTCTTTTGGGATGCTGATTCAAGTAAGAGCTAAGTATGTTGTAAATATAGCCATAATCGCCGTTTCTCATTTCATAAGGTAATCTTCTAAGGGGTCATTGGAGGAATTGCTATTTGGCTGTTGAGAAGCCCAGAGCAGGTTTACTCAAGCCTAGTATTGTGTAACTCTTGCATGGCGTGTCTTAGAAGGGAAAAGGGAGAGTGGGGAGGACGAGGATGGAGGAGGGGGGACGCCTCGGCTTCAGAAAAGTAGTTTAAACGCGGCGCGATTCTGTTATGACGGCGGCTCCCTGCGAGCTTCGGCTTCATGACCCCTCAGAACTTTAAAAGAAGTGCAAGCGGAGAGCTCGGTTTGACACGTGAAACAAAATACGATGGCAAGTTTCTGACTTGAGAGCTGAGCCAGTGCTTTTGCACGTGCAGTGATGCATGGCAAAGTGAGAAAAAAGTTTCTAAGAACTAATGACAGCATGCAGGCTCTTGCACAGGTATGGGAAGTCTTAAAGTACTGGAAATAAATTCATATTGAACGCATAAAAACTCTAGAAATTACACTAAATATGGAAAAATATTCTGCCAAATGACATTTATTTGAATTAACACATGTTATCTCTTCCAGTATTGTCGTGGGGAATAATTATTTAACAACAGACTGTCAGACTGCACTTCTGCATTAATGCTCATATAACATGCTAACGGTGTTTAGCAGGTGCAGTGTTTACCATATACTAATGTTTAGCATGTTAGCGGGCTAGCATTTTCTAATTTGCAGAGCAACGTACAGCTGAGGTTCATTTAGTAATTTTTTTTGCAGGAGTTTCACCGTAAATCACATTATTGCACAAATTTTGACCTAATGATGGCAGTAGAAAAGTTAAAGTATCACCATAGTTATTACAATTTATCCTAAGAGTACTATAGGTCCACAGTCAAGACACTGAACAAAAAAAAATCAAAATGTCAGTATCATGATAGGCCTGGAAGAAAAGGCAGATGATAAAGTCCCTGTGATTCATATTCTGGGGAGTTGGGCTAATGTTGTCATCCACTCATGACAAATACATCTTCAAAAACTGTCCAAACGTTCAGCCCGTCGTCTCCGTCCAAAAAAAAGTATGACACCCTGAAATGGAAAGCGTTTACGTTCTCATTTACGCCGAGTCCCTGTCAGATTCTCGGTAATTAAAACATCTGCACTCGGTTCCGCCTCCCTAATTAATGTGAGTGATGGCTTGGCAGAGGGTGAGCTGTTTAGTCACTTATCTGTCACCACCATCAACACCTACTTCATGACAAATTACATCCACAACTTGACCAGGATAGATGGAGGTTGAGATAGAAGTGCCTGCGGAGCCTTCGAAGCAGAGGCAGCAGCAGAAAGAGAGAGAGAGAGAAAGCGTTCAGGCACGGCGACAGCTTGAATTCGGCTTTTCCTCATCGTAATGTGTTTTCTCTTAAAAATGTGACACTTTGATGTCAGTCCAAGTGAGGCTCAGAGGCCAAAGAGGCCTCGGGGAAGCAGAGGGGTCTGGTCACTCAGGGCTACCTTTAAACACCGGGGGGCCGTTCCATTTCCTGAGTTCAGGAAGCTCACTTTTGAGGAAGCTCCGCGGGTTCGATTTCTCTCATTTCCTCCTCTGACACCGTTCCTGGTCGGGGTGCAAGAATGCAGCTGGGGAAGCACCTCGGCGGGCATCCTGTGGACATTTCCTGATTCCAAGAAAATAAGACATCGACGCAGCAGAGCAGGATTGATGCATGTTTTTTTTTTTATTGTGGCGGTAAACCTGGAGGTGAGAGGGGGAAGAGCGCCTCACAATCGGCACGTGCGCTCAGTCGCAATTATGCCTCTGAGATACTTTCTAAACTTTATTAAGTGAAAGAGAGAAGGCAATACGGTGTTAAATACAGCACATGGACCATCTAAGCTGACATAACCCTATTATACACACACACACACACACAGAGTCGCATACACATCGAGTGCCCACGCATTACACACGATGACACACACATGCACACACACAGTAATTTCCTCAGATGGCCTGTAATCTTGCAGGCCTCCATCTCGGCGGCTTAGCCCAGTGGACTGGGGCAGCCGCTGCCAGCTTTCTACCTAGGGCGGGGGGCCCGAAGGGGGGCGGCAGAGGGGGGGGCACAGGGGAGCTGCGGGGCCTGGAGGAGCCCCACATGGATTGTATTTGGGAGCCTGAGGCATGAAATGGAATAGGTTTAATCTGTTATCACCTGCAGGGGAGCGCCGGGGCCAGCCACTGACAGATATAGCGGTTGAGGTGGTGGTGGTGGTGGTGGTGGCGGTGGCAGCGGCGTTGGGATGTGGGGGTTGCGGCACCTCAGTCCCCGCTGGTAAATGAAATATCAGCCACTACAGGCGGAGAGTGATATTAGTTTAATTTCTCTGAAGCTCACCTCCTCTGCCTGCCTCGCTCTCCTCTCCATCTGTAGCTCTTTCTCCACACCACCCCCCCTCCACCCACAGGCATTCAAGATTCAACAGTCGACTTGTGCGAGCTTCACGTGACCTGGAGTAATGCTTTAAGTTTGTCTTGTTTTGACCTCAAATCTTTGAAAAACCACCTTTTTATGCATACATACATACATTTTTTTTAATTCTGACATTTTGTGATTGTATGTTCAGTTGCTTTCTTGCAAGTTAGATGGCCCGTTCCTGTCTGTCCGTTCAAAATGACGCTACAACCAGCAGGGGGTTACCTTAACTTAGCATAAAGACTGGAACAAGCAAGCGTGGCTGTATTTCAGACTCTATTTTCTTGACCCTCTTTCCAGTCTGTGTGCAAAGGTAAGCTAACCTGGGATCCATCTTTATATTGATCGCATGGACATGACAGTGGAATCAATCAACTATTTCTCTAACTGTATTATTACACCAAAAGAAAAACAACCTTTCCTCAAAACAATGTAAAATATTACAAATATCCGCAATACTAAACATATTTATATATAAGACCTGCAAAAATCTCAATAATGTTCAGTTGTAGGTGATGTAAGAGTGGAAGAACTATAGGCCATGTAAAGGCCTCACTCTTCCATCTTATCTTTGCTGCTTCTTCTTCTTCAGCATTGTCAAAACTAATCCAACACAACCAGAGAAAAAAACGAAACTCTTTACAACAGCGATGAGTAGATGTTTCTTTATTTGAAGTGGTAACAACCCCAAAAAACACTGCTGCTGTGGAGGCCATATTTTTTGTTTTGAGCAGCAGACGGAAGTTTAAACTCTTTATAAAGTGGGTGATGAGGACAGTTAAGAATGAGACTTATTGAAAAGACTTTTACTGTGAATTTAAACCAATAACCAATCACAATATGCGTATTGTAGATTTTTTTTTTTTTTTTTATCTCATTTCAGCCCTGCATGAACTGATCTGCTCAGCGCAGGTTTGAGAAAAATATGATTAACCTCTCGTAGTTTGACGATGCTGACGTCTCAACCACAACTTCCTGAGAAGGAATGAGAGAGAGAGATAGAGAGAGAGAGAGAGAGAGAGATCTGGTTTGACACTTTGGGGGGGGCGTTGGAGAGGTTGAAGGGATGCAGCGTTTTTTTTTTTGTTTTTGTTTTTTTGAAAGCCGCTTTCACACCCCTTGAAGTGGCTCACCGTCTCTGCTACTGTGCTGAGCAGAAGAAGACATGAAGGGTTGGAGTGGGTGAAGGTTATGAGGTAGAAATCGGCAACCGTGGGAGGGAGAAAATGTTGGGAAATCGTGGCGTAATAACTACCTGTAACACGAGAAGCTTCATCTCCCATCACGTTAACCTCCGTGTGAGTCTCAACCTGCAGCTCTTTGGGGAAATGACAAATAATTCAGGATGTTATTGCTATATTTTCTTTCTCCCCTAGACAATAAACGACATCCTTTTTAATAATGTTTTCATGCCTTTCCTTCATATTTATATGGGAGGAAAAATTTGTTGTGGGCTCTTTGTTTGTTATGGTGAAATTGTATGTAGCCTGGCAGATTGTACCACTGGAAGTGGCGTGTTTTTTTTTTTGTTTTTTTTTTGTTTTTTTTTTTTGCAAGGCAAGTCATTTTTTCGGTTTAAGCTGACATAGCTCTAAAAATAGGTGTGGTTGGGAGGTTGATATTCTCACCTACGCATATTTACAAACTCCTACTCCTTACCCACACACACACACAGAGTCACAAACATACACACACTCTTACAGTATATTCGCACAAACTGCTCCACTTTGCCGGCAGCCCACGCTAACGCAAACAGCTGTGCCACGCGAGACAGAAAATATTCCATTTCACACATTTTTTTTTGCTCGAGTTTATTGTTGCTGACTATCGCCAGGCGGCCCTCAAAGGTTCGTGACACCCAAAAAAGTCAGTTTCTCACTCAAGTCAGGGGTGAAAATTACACTCAGCTGCAGCTCGCTCCGCGCAGTAATAGAAAATACACACAGAATCCACACATACGTGCTGTCAGTAGTACAAGAGGAAGCAGTGGTCAACCAGCGCTTGGGAGGTGTGAATAACCCCCCCCCACACACACACACACATCCCTTCACACACACACCACCATGACTCTAAAGTATCTCTGTGGGGGGGCGAGGCAGAACAGGCACCCCACGCCCAGCTACGTCTTCGCGTAGCAGGGAAGCGAAGCCAGCAGAGCGGCCTTCGTTTGCATCACCACATCGCTATGCGGCCACAGCACGGCAGGTCCACTATTGTGATTGCAATCAGGCATCCCCAGACAACTATCACAACCGACTAATTACAGGATTAGGTGATCAAACAAGGCTCCTCCAACACCAGCGCCAGCCGTACTGCGTATTTTGGCATGTGTCACTGTGTACCTGTCAGTCTCGCCGAGCGAAGCGCAAACAGCCGCCATGGATTCTGGGGGGAACGTGAAGTGATCATAATATAATCAACCCTAATGCGAGTTTCTTCCTGTGCGACTTCCATAGAAATTCCCTCGAGTCAAATATTTATTTTTGTTAGCACAGAAACAAGTCTGTGGAGTATTGTTTCTCCGGTTACAAAGCTATTTGTCACCCGGCGGGTGATGACACAGGAGTGACACATCTTGCTCAACGGCTGTCCAATGCATTACTAATGAACCATGCAAAGGAGTGAGGAGGACAGGTAATGAGCACAGTAAAGTGGAGGAGGGGGGTGTGGGTTATGGAGGGCAGGGCACGTCCTACTGTATGACATACTGTAGCTGGGTAAATGGGTGACTAGTGGTACAGTAGCATGATGCCGTATCAACTCTCATGCTACCTCCATCCAGATCGTATGAGGAAACCCCGACCAAGAACAACAAGATTAGTCGGTAATCAGATGTGATGCGATACTGTGTACACTCCACTGAGGAGCCAGAATGCAGACAGGTTGTTTGAACAGAAGCAGGAATGCAGGCGCAGGTAGACGTCCTGAGGCGAGATCTGCCCCTATGCCGACAAAGAGAGAGAAATTAATGTATAACCGTTCTTATAGGGGTTTATTCGTTTAAATACATTATCGCCATTGTCCCGTGAAGTCTCTGTGATAAAGTATATTTTACACAATCCAGTGGTTTGAAATGGTTTATTTAGCCTAAAAAGTATGAGAGTTTTCTCAATCCATGAACTTAATCCGTCAGTTTATCAGAAAAAAAAATTCACGATGACCACATTTGGTGAGACGCGGTTTTCATTGGAGAGCGATTTTGGAAAGCATGCCGAGATGTTCACCCAACTTAAACCTCCCAGTCGTTCATTTGTAGCCCTTTTTAAACAAAACTGCACAAATGGAGCTTTTGCTTTTGATTTTCACCCAGATTTCATGTCCCAGTGCTTCCTAAAGTCATATCCTGCTCCAAGAATATACCGATTGTTTGCATTTTTCGGTGAATCATCATCTGATGAGCACAGCTGTCTTTCAGATACGGAAAGTGAAGACAAAAATAACACCAGAAAAAAAAAAGAAGCACGATTGTTTTCTAGATTTCTGGTTATTTACATTTGCAAAATAATGATTGCTAGCTATGTGTAATACCTTCTTAAAGTAAAGATAAAGGTCAATTTTAATGTGTATTTCAAGAAGCATTGTGGTACATTCCTAACATTGACTTAACCTGGTGTCTAATATATTCACTGAAAGTGAGTATGAATCTAAAAGTAAGCATACTAAAGATAATCTAATCCTAACCCATGCCAGGTGGTAGCCCAAGCGAACCCAAAAATTTGGACCTTCCCTTTTGTAGACAAATATCTTCCTTGTCTTTTTGTTTCTTGTGTGCAGTTCCTGCAGTTAGTTCTCCATTCTTTTAAAAGCAACACACTCTGTAACCACTTCCTTGATGCTGGTCCAAGTGCTGCTCTGTGACAGAGACAACATGCCACGGGGTGATTAATGTCCCCATACCCACGCCATGACATCACGACAGCGCTGCAGACAGGTGCGTGACATGCAGCGCACACCGATGGGTGCCTTGACCTCGAGCTATGCGGACTGTAAGGGCGCGAAGTTGCAGACGTGACGGACATGCACGACATGTTCACGGACAGTCGCGAGCTTCAGTGAGGTTCAAACAAAACGATGGAAAACAAACTAGCTATGTCGGCGTGTGTGTGACAGCTCAGCGATGGGGGCTGGCTGCTGACGAGAGTCTTTCTCAGCAGCTCTTGTCCGCCGCTGTTTGGAGTGTAAACATGTCAGAAAGTGTGAGAAAGCCTCAGTGTACACGACGGTGACCGGCTCCTTTTTTTTTTGTTTTTTTTGTTTTGGTTCTCAGGGTAATAATAGCTGATGATGAGCCAACTTAACTCCGGGCTGGTTTTCAGCAGGGTATGCAGGTGGTTGCAGACGTGGAGGGGGGGTAGGGGGTTGACAGCGTTAAGAGGGCGAAACTGGTCGGAGGCCCCTCTACCAGTGCAAGAGTCGTCTTTTCAAAGCAACATCGCCCTTCGTAGAAATCAGCAGATGGCAAAAATACTTTTCTTCTTTGCTTTTGACAACTTTCCGCGAGCATCTATCAAAATTAACGCCACATTTTCCATCATCAGACTGAGATGGCGGCGAAACACGATAAAGATAAAAGACCATGCACTTTAAGGAAATACTATAGTTGCATTCGAGGGAAAATTGGAAGAAATAAACATGCAAAGAACTCCCTGAAAGCAATACCGACTGATAACGCCGCACTCACTCACTCACTTCACTCACTCGCACGGCCCTCCTATAACATTCACGATATATAATTATAGAATGACATGATCTCATTATGTCATGGTACATTACTAAACCTTGTTAGACCATTAGCTCCTCGCTGCCGTGGCGATTAGTCATGGAAGGCCCCGCCCTTTCCTGTACTCCCACTCACTCAGAGGAAGCAGGAAGCCGCTCGCATGTCAGTCATCCCGGACAGGAAGTGCCTGGGAGATGGCCACCCTTTAATGCTGCAATTATTGTAACTATTGTTTGGATTGATAATCACGCTCATTACGGAGAGATGTTGTGGTGGTGGGGACGGCGGGGGGAGAGAGGAAGGAAGTTGGAAGCTCTTAGGCTACTCGTTTGAGGACACGGTTTGTTCCACGGAGGTCCGACGGACGGGGCGAAGGGAGGGAACGCGGAGCTCCGGAGGGGATGTGTCGCCGCTCGGGTGCATGGGAAAGCTTGTTTGTCCGGAGCATTTGATCTGGGTTTTTCAGAGTAATTATCTGGGCCGGTGCTTCCAGGGAGAGGAGCGATTAACGCAGGCTAGGGGTCAGGACAGGACACGACTCGGGCCGACCGAAGAGAAACTGTGAAACTATGAAACAAAGCAGAACATATTTAGACTTGCTGCGTTTCTGCCCTCCACCACGTGTTTGTGATGGCTTTAGTTACTGATTCATTTACAGATTTCGACTTTACATTCAAGATAAGATCACAAAGTGTCAGCTTTTAAGGAACTCGGCAGCATGATAGCAGTGACTTTTTGACCTTTCTCAAACTGAAACTTTCGTTCTCTTCTCTTTTGTCTTCCTTTTAAACTCTCCTTGTGTCCTTACAGTATTTTCTTCTTTCCTTTTTTGCTTTCCTGTAGATTCATATGCAACTAACAGATACAAGAGTGGTGTCAGTCTTAAGATCTAATAAATAAGAGTATTTCCAATTAGCAGAACTATTTCTTTAATTTGGTATATTTCCAAAATGATAATAATATACGTTCATTTTTAATGTCACTGAAGACTTAATTCAGACTTAACGCCTGAACACTCCAAGGAAAAGATCCCTCCTTGATTAAACATCTCACACGTTATGTCCACACAAAGATGATAACTTGGAAGTAGGTCATTATTAGACGTTTAGAAAAACAAGATCTGAAATGGTTTTAAGAGGACGGACCTTAAACGTGAATGACAATGAATGAAATTAAATAAAGTGTAAATGAAACCGTGGAAGAAGACATCACAATAATAACAAGGGAGTGCAAAGGCATGGAGCTCGCAGAATAAAACTGGAATTGTCGCTTGCTGTGCCAACTTTGCCTGCGCATCTGAGAAAACAGCCGAGTGTGTGTGAGAGCCCACATATCACACCTGCTTATCAATTACATGCTGGTAATTTCTGCATGTAAGCAGCTATTTAAAACGGTGGCAGAGACGAAGTGCTCATTTTCTTCTGAGAGGGGAGAAATTTGCTCCAGGATAAAGAGGGGAAAAAAAAAAAAGCACCCACCCCTCCAAAAAAAAAAAAAAGAGACAAAACCCCAAACAGAGCCAAGTATTAAAAGCAGCCAGGCAACGTTAAGCGTCACGACATGCAGGACTCCGAAAAACCTGTAATTAGAGGAGCTGTCAGCCGGCAAATATCGTTTACTTGAGGCACGCTGCTGTGGTGTAGATTGTAGGAGCTTGCCAAGCACAATTAGGAGTGTCACCGATTACCTCCTCTTTCTTGACATTTTTTTATCACATAGAAATAATGCTCCTATGCTCATTCTTCTCATATTTGTGGCCATTGCTTCAGTGATTTCACCATTGACGATTAGATAAAAGTTGCAAACAGTGATGAAACGATGTTGTCATTTTAAATAAATCACAAGTTAACAGGATGAATGGCCAAAATAAAATGCTGTTTTTACTGGATTATTATAATTTCATAGTAAAACCTTACTATTTAATCTTTTAGCTTGTTCATTAAATCTGTCCTTTTATTCTGCTCTTCCATTGATGTTAAGAGTTCCTTTAGTGTGTTTTAGAAGGATCAGTGTATTTTTAGTTTGTGACGCTGTCCGTCTTCATTTTAGCCAACTAAAACCTGCGCATACTTCACATTCCTCTGTGTTTTAAGGTGGAATATTTAAGGGGGCGTTGATCTCCGTGTGCGTTGAGTCACTTCTCCCCCGGCTTTCGCTCGCTCGCTCGCTGAAAGAAGCGAGCCCTTTTTAGTTACACACACACACACACTCACCTCCTCCACGTGTTCAGCCTAAAAACAACAAAAAGACGACATTAACATTTGACCTCTTGTCTAATCCTGAGACCTGCTCCTTTTCCTCACATTGTTTCCTAATTGTGTCTCTTCATAACGGCCCCCTTATTGTCTCAGAATGGCTTTTTAGGGCCCGAGCACCGAAGGGCACCGATGGCCACCTGATGGCACGTGCGAGGCCCTATTGTACTTTAAATGTTTTTCATTTTTATTTTCCTCCTTTTTATTCTTCCTCTAAATAAATCACATTTTACGCGGCCTGAAGGTGCTCGAAAACTCACGAAAATTTGCGCACCACCCAAAGTCAGGCATAAAATTACGTATTTTATGGGCCCCGGGCACAGGTGTACAAAATTGGCTCGACGGCGCCACCTACGTGCATGTTTTCGGAGGGTCCCCATTGGATATTTTTTCATTTATGGGAATGAAATTTGGAGGATTTATGTAACATGCCAAGACGCACAAAAAAGCCTCTTGGAGCCATGGTCTAAGTCCAACAGGAAGTCCACCATTTTGAATCAAAAATCATATTTTGCCGCGATTTTGGCCATTTCCACGCCTCATACTTGAACAAACTCCTCCCAGAGATTTGATCTGATCGTCTTCAAATTTGAACTGTACGATCTAGAGACATGGGCGATGTTAAATTGTGAAGCTTTTAACTTTTCATTGAAGGACGTGGTTGTGGCGGCGTGGCGAATTTCAATGTTTCGCCTACTAACAGGAAGTGGGTGTAATTCAGCTGTACCAATTTCTCACATACATTGTTGAATCAGGCTCAAATTTCACATGTTTCGATTGGTAGTCCAGGCCTGAACAAATTTATACAACAATATTCAGTTATGGATATAGCGCCACCTGTTGGCGACAGGAAGTGTCATGTTTTACATTACGATACCCTCCTCCTAGGTGGTTGAGTGCATTAAGCTCAAACTAGGAGTGGATGTTGTCAAGGCCTTGGTGGTGACACTTGACAAACAATTTCAACTTTTCATCAGAGGACGTGGCTGTGACGGCGCGGCAAATTTCGATGTCTCGCCATGACTGGACACGTTGCTCTAACTTACGCATACATGGTCTGAGCTGAGCTGAGCATTTTCATTTTCATCAAAAATTGCATGTGTGGCAAATTTCAATATGTGACTTAAAATAGGAAGTTGATGTCATTTGCAGGTCTCACACTTTAACTCCTACTCCTTTTTTTTTCTAAGAGGATTTTAAAAAGTGCTGCTTAGTCTGAGATGTAATTTTTGATTTTGGATGTTTGAATCGAATTTGAAAAGAAGATATGTAGAGATAGAAAGAAAGAAATCGTGTGTCTCTCTTCTGTTTATTTTTCATCTGTATAAAAAAAAAAATTGGAGAATAAAGTCACTTTCACTCGCCGTGTGTCACTATACCTTGTTATTTTTCAATATAACATACAAGAATATCTTAACTGATAAAATAAAAATAAAATATCCAACCCCAAGTCCAAATATTGACGCTATCAACATGAAGTGCCTGTTCAAAGTTTAAACGTGCTGCAGACTCCACCCTGAATGTTTCCCGGTTCATCAAAAAGTCCCTGTTCAGCGCAGGGGACCTTTTTCAACTGATGCATGAAGCAAAACTCGAAGCAGGTTCCTGCTGTCGAAATGCAGGTCAATTTACCTGAGTTCCTTTTTAAAAATTTCCTCGGTTCCTGTAAAAGTATTGATCTCATTGTTCGACAGGCTTTCTGAGATCTGTACAGAACCAACCATGGCGAGCGAGCGGGCCCTCGTTTGATTTGTGAACTCTTTATACTTGTTAATTCTTTGTAATTTTCACTCAAAAGACTCAAAGAGTTTAGAGATGGATGAATGAGACAGAAGAATGTCTTTGATAAACACACTCGCGGCCCTTGGGGTAAATGAGCTTATTAGGCAAGCAGGAACACACACACACACACTCGCATAAACACACACACTGCTCTGGGGTCGGCTGATTACAGGGGTACGTTAGCCCCCTGGGGCCGGTCCATTCAGTGTGGGGTTAGCGCACACACACACACACACATGTTTATGGTATTTAGACCCATTTGCATTGCTAAGGCTCTGACTGAGGAGTTTGTTTAGTCCTGCTGGGGGCCACCAATCCTCCAGATCCCTCCCAAAGAGCCGACAGGCCCGACCGGCTCGGCTCAGCCCGGGGTGTCGCTCTGTTTGTGGACGTTACAGGTCGGTCCACCTGGGCTTCATTGACATCTAAAAGGGCCTTTCTGCCAATCACACTTGGTGATCATCACTGTCCCACCTTCTTTCTTTCGCTCTGCTGTGTGTGTGTCTCTCCTCCCTCTTTCTGATCCCGAACCTGTTAACATCAATGATTACCATTAATGATTAATGATGACCTTAATTTTCAGCCACATTGAAATAACATGACCTGCTGCCACAGATTGTTCAATAAATAAAAAAAAAAAAACATTTATCCTATATGACATGTTTGTCAGCCACACAACTGACATATTTAAGATAAAAGTTTGCACACTATTGTTAATTTAATGACACACAAAACACAAAAACTCATACATAAATATGATCCAACTAAAAACCCACAACAGAAATAGCAGTCATAAAAATGATTACTTTGAAATTCAATTTAAAAGATGCAACATCTAAAACAAAGCAAAGCAATGTTTTAATAAAATATGCAGTCGGGCAAATAAAGTAAAACCTTTATGGCAGAAAGTTTAAATTTTTATATTTGAAATAGATAATTATCACTAACTGTGGACTCCATTACCCACAGTTCTCTATATAGTTTCTGTGTAGGGATAGTTTTCTATTTTCATGTATTTTATTCTTAAATTTCCTTTGAAGATGGACACACTTCATGCGCTCAACAACAAATTTTTACCAACTGATGTTTAATTCCCATCCAGTCATCCAGCTACCAAAAAAATGGCTCATTTGTCACCAAATAAATATAAAGTAGAATGTAAAAGATAAATAACAGATAAGGATCTGTTTGTTTCTGGGTACACAGGTCTGGTGCAACAGGTCAACAAGTTAATCCACCAAACAAAAGAGCTGGAATAAAACTACAGGGCCAAATTAGCATTATGAGTGTGTGTGTGTGTGTGTGTGTGTTAGCCTCCCTCTGACTGCACTGATGGCTCCGTATGGGCTGATAGTTGGCGTCGAGGCCCCCTGCTCAGCCAGAGCCACAGAAAACAAATAGCCAATTTGGTTTTATTGTGCTGCTGGAGGTCCACTCGACCCCATAGACAGATGACAGAGCGGCGTGACACAGAAACACAGGAGGGGGTAAATGAGACTCAATACAGTCGACGCAAATTCTGCCAAAAAAAACAAAACCTGCTAACACAGGCACACTCAGGGTAGGCGTCAATGGCTCACACTGCTCCTTTTACACCCCAATAGAAACTACTGATACCTGTAATCTTTTTGTCTTTTTGGATGAGTGTGATTATTTTGTGCATGGCATAGAAGTATGTGAAGAAGCTTTTAAAACAAAACTGAAGCCTGTAATGTTCACAGGTGTAATCTGAATTATTAGACTGCTTTAATATGACATGACACGGAGACTTTTTAATTTTTTAAATAACTTGAACATCGTTTAATTCCCACTCTCATCAAACCTTTTTCTAAAGCCTTTAGGTCACATTTGCAAAGAAAAAGTTGATTTCCTGCACTGTCAGACTTGAGTTCAAACAATATTGTACCTGAACACTCCACAAATGCTGTTTTACTCACAGCTGCAAGATTTTTACCAGACAACAGCAATGTTATGCATGTAAGATCTTTATCTGCAAACTGCATCAATCATATAGTAAAATGTGCAATATTTATATTCGATATGCAGCATAAGAGTATAAAGTTACGCAAATATGGTGCAAGTACCTCAAAACTGCACTAGAATAAATGCACTTTAAGTTTCAGCTCTACTTCTCTGCAAATCAACGCACAATAAGCCAGTCTAATCCTGTTAAACACACACTCTTACGAGGCAATAAACGCCTTAACGGGTAAATTGCCCCAGAACACACACACACACACACTTAAACACAACCACACACACACTTATTAAGGCCATAAACGGCGGTCGGCAGGCCTGCTGTGCTGTCTGCCATGACAGCCGTTAGCGTTAGCCATAAAAGTTACAATCGGAGTGACCTCTACAGTAGAGAATCAAGCTGAATGAGCGGCAGGCCAGGCGGGCTGTAAAATCTCCCATCAGCACTGTACTCGGCTCTAAAGGCCCGCGCGGATTGGCATTATTTGCCCCCATAAACCACATGAGGGGTTCCTATCAGACGCGTTTATTTGGGGCTGGGTGGGTGCAGATGGAGTGCAGAGATGGGATAGGTAAGGGATGGGTGAGTGTAATTAAAGCAGGAGCCGGGACTCTGAGGAGACCAACAGATGGAGAGGAGTAACCCCCCATCCCATCCCAACCCCACAGAGGGCTGAGGCTGGCAAGCACAGGAACGCTAAGAGCAGAAAGTGTGTGTGTGTGCGGTCCTGGCTGTGTGATAAGCACATGTTCCCCTGGGTGAGTGCTTGAGTGATCTAACAGGGGCAATTAATTTGTTTTATATACGATTTAACTCCTCCGAGCTCCGACAAAGGAGGCAGTCCTCTGGGAGCTCTGAATGCTCTCTGATACAAACCAGGACCACAGGGGAGATGCACAATCAGCCCACGACGACAAATGCCCATTTATGCCCGAGCTTTCATGTGTACTGACGAGGGGTGAGGAGGGAGGGGGGTGTAGGTGGCGGCGGTGGATCCACATGTAAACTCATTTCCCCTCAATAAATATGTAATGGAAACTGATGAGGCTAATGACTCGTAGAGGTGACCTAGTTATTTTGAGACGAGGAAAAAATGGGGTGGATCTGAGGCTTTCATCTGTCGCACATTAGAGGAATCTCGAGATTATTTATGAACAAGCAATGCCGGCGATATCCCAAGAGAGGCCGTCGTCTCTGTGACGGCGTCCTCTCAGTCTAATTTAAAACCGCGTTATCTCTCCGAGTCGTCGCCTGGCCCGGCAGAGGACGCGGCAATGTGACCTCTCTCAAGACTCGGACATCGGGAAATCTGCACTTAAATAAAATAGAAATGAATATGTAGGATTTTTTGTTGTCAAAGTGTACAGTTCAACATCTCACCCACTAACAAGTTGTCACCATGTTATGACGTTTGCAGCGCCAGTGATTTACTGATTTATATTTTGCCTGTGGTGTAACGAAGCGCTCTCGGTAACACTGCTCAGCCAAGCTGACAGAGGGCAACATTGAAAGTCAAGTCAAACAAAAGTGGCGTCATTGTTTTATCAGATATGGATTTTCCTCCTTACGGGGTCATTTGCAGAAGCTTTTCGTTAAATTTGACAGGTTTTTTTTTTAAAAGCTTTGAATTTGGCTGTTTCCCTGCACGCACAGCTCATGCTCCCTGTCTTATTGATGTTGATCCTTTGTCAAGGTCACTCATGAGGGGTCAGAGGCCGAGCCCCCTGCTGCCTGTGTGGGTAAACACTAAAGACTGATACGTATAAGTACTCAGCGGTCAGCCCCCTCAAAAAAAAAAAAAGCTGTTCACTATCCTCTCATCTCAAAACGCTTTCTGACCCACATTTAGTCTCATTAACTTGCCAGTCCTCCCCTCCACCTCCTCCCTCCTGCAGCAGAGCAGTGATGCTATCTGCCAATCAGTCCATATTGGTCTCCTGAGAGAGCCCAAGGCGCTGGGAACCAGGACCCCCAAACGGTTCTCTGGAGAAAGTAGGGAGAGAGCGGGACAACAGGTTAGATGATGAAGTGAACGACCCTTTAAAAAATGACCAGACTCACAGAGGTGGGCATCGCAGATAGCGGCGGGCCCCATTGTCTCCCAGCCTCCCGCTAATTGAAATAAAAAAACAAACCTGGACCCCGACGATAAGGACGGTACGGGTGTCAAGAATTGCAGATATGGAGAGGAGGAAAATGAAAGGGAACAAAAGGACAGAGGGGACAGACCGTGGGAATTATCTGATGAGCTCCACTGAACGGGACAGTGGTTAAATCCTCTACACGCTGCTGTCCCAGGACGGGGATGTTGATTGATCAGCAGGGCCGCAGATCCTGGAGGATGCTGAAGGCTGATAGCAAAATGTAATTTTTCCCAGTGAATTTATTTTTAATTATAAGACGAATCCAAGAACAAAACATAACACACACACACACAAATCCAGTTAATACTTTTACTTGATTATTTAAAGTCATTCCTCTTCTTCTCTCCTGATTACAGTTGATTATTTGAAGTGCATTCATAGTTCATATGCAAACAGGAATCTTAGCATAGTGTGACTTTTATGGTGCAGATTCATCAAAATGTAAGTAACTTTAGACTGAAATATCAGAATATCAGGGCTCAGTGTCTTCATGGCAACACCAAAGCACAATGGCCATACTTGTAAAATATCATGTACTTGGTGTAAATAGATAACATATATCTAATATCTGCTGTGGCTGATTATTGCCATAGAAAGGACAAAGAGTTACACTATCGACCCCCCTCTCTCTTTTTCAGACTTCACACAACCGCGTCTGCCACCTTTCATGTCTACAGATGAGCAAGACTGCCATTTCCTTTGTAAGAAGCCATTCGAATGCATTTTGAACACCACAAGTGCTAAAACACTACAGTTTGTTTCTGCTACACCTCTGCCTTCTCAGAAAGTCTAACCAACGTGGTTCTTCCTATCTGGAGCAGTGAAAGTCTCCTGTGTTTATTTATATTAAAATCATTTCAGTTGGTTTAAGACTTCAGGCATGCAGGCAAGAATCCTATTTGTTTTTCCTAAAAAGTGTCGAACAACATTCATATGCCAAACGGTGGCATTTCTGAGTGGTCTAACCTTTCCTGCTAGTGACTATAGTGTTGGACCTGGTCTGACAATGGTCCTGGGTCAGGTCTTATTAGGTAAATTATGGATCCATTAAGCCCCCTGGTGATTTTGCCTTGAGACCCTTGAGAAGAAAAACAGAAAAAGCAGAGTGAAAGTGAAAGAAAAAGAATGAAACAAACAAAGCAACTCCACTTTTATTCAGTATAGCTGAACCAATAAATCTTGATATTTTATTAAACGCCATTATCATCCTTAAATATTAGTCTAACCCTACTATCCAAACACAGAAAGCTTCGGTGTAATGAGAAGCCCCCTATCACAAAAGGTGATATTCAATCTCCACAATAACTAACTAATCACACAAATCTCTGTCTAAGAAAAAAAAGTAAAGATCTAAATGTTTTGAGAGGGAAAGTTACATAAGTTTTCTTTCGTTTGCCACGTCAGCTGGCGAAGTGTCGGTCCAGGAAAAACTGCGAGCTGCAGATACGGCTGTGAGGAAACATGGACTCTCCTCCCTGGAAACCTTCATCAGGCTTTAACCCATTTAGCCTGCGTCTTAATGAGGTGAAAAGCCTCGCTGATTGGACCTCAGACACATGGGTAAATATCACCTTGGGGGAATGCTGGGAAATGAACAAAAGCGCGTTTCAGTCAGTCTTTTTATACATAATTATGGGAGGATGAAAGCATCTGTCAGAGAGGGAATCCACCCGTAATCAAGCCAAAAACAAAACCATTAAAAAGGCAAAATGGAGGCCGTTAAGTGGTTTGACCCTCCGCGACCTCAACGCTGGGAGACGTAAAACGGTCCAGGCATTTTTGGCATGTGAGCTAAAAGATGTTAAAGTTGTGGAGAGAAGAAGAAGAAGAGAGCAACAGACTAGCTTTCCTTTCATGCTCTGATTTACAGCTGTGTGTCAGGTTAGTTGAAGGAATTTAATATAAAGTGATCTATGTATCTTGGCAATGAGCGGGTGTGACGAAAGACTCGATATGAGCAGGTAGATTTCCATTCAACACAGCAGCCTACAAGAAAATGACCCACTGTAATGACACTGAGTTTTAGACTTTTTCTTCTTTTTGTTTTTTTTTCTATGCAAATTGAAGATTTCTTTTTTCTAGATAAAATATGTTCTTAGAAAGCGGAAGTGAAACTGTCTGACTCTGCAGGTAAAACGAGGTTGAACAGTGCTCAGTAATTTCAGCCCAACCTGAGTCATCGTTGCAGGATAAAGCACGCAAGACGCACGAAGGCCAGAGTGACATCAAATACAGGAGAATTTCCCTTTTGCTGCAGTGTGTGCATTTCATCCGCAAGGCCGGCGTTCGTCAAGCGTGGAGTTCACACACATGCACAGCCATGCAACCAGGCAGGAGACGGTTCACATATGCAAATATAAACTTTAAAATCTGATCATCCCGCTCAAATAGAATTATAGTTTCTTGCTATCATGACTTAGCGGTTGTTGCTTTTATTACTTTCATTGCTTTACATCTTGCTCCTGTGTATTTTTTTTTTTAATCGAGTTGTCGCTAAACTATTTGTGACCGCAATTTTGATGGTAAGTTGAGTAAATTGGAGATAAAAGTTCAGCTTTCTGCAGTAAAACAGTAACAGTAAATGAAGATAAAACTCTCATTGTAAAAACGTGTCGCTGTCAGATTGTTATATGATTTAATGGATTCTAATTTCATGCCGATGCAAAGCTGTGGGACATGGAAACACAGCCGCAGAGCCGTTCACAGACACATGTCCAAATTTGTTTGTTGTGCTCGAAGGTTGCACAATTCTGAAGAAATAGAGCCATTATGTTATGAGGCATCACACAGTGAGTTTAGTTTCTATTTTGCAAGTAAAATCTAAACATGCAAAGTCATGCAAAAGTAAATACAGCTGGTAAAAAAAAATTAAAAAAAAAAAAAAAACATTTAGCATATTACAAAATATATTGTAGAATATTTTGTTTGTCCAGTAAGGATCATTATCGGCCTTCGCAAACTGATCAATTAAACCTGAGCGCCAAATCTGACCTCACACACACACTCGATATCCTCCAACACAATCTCTGCTGGTTACACTTAGAAAAACAAACTCTCCACCTTCCTCGGCCATTATCTGACACAAACCCCGGCCTGTTTGCTCTCGCTGAGAGGTGCAAACTCACACCTGCGACGGTTTATCTGCAGCTGACCGTGCTCCATGCACGCCGCCATTACGCCGCCCCACGCAGCTGCTAGTGTGCAAGCGCAACAATGGATCGCTCTCACTCCGCCGTCGACGGAAAGATAGAGGCGATGCTAACGTTAGCTCAGCTCTGCTATCACACACAGGAAAACCCTTGAGTGTACAAAGGGGCCACAATGCATAACTCACACACACACACACACACACACACTCTCATACAAACAAACACACAGATTAAATCTGGGCTGCATTGCTACTGCTGGCCTCTCACTTTGATGAGCCAAGGAGCCAAGAGTCTGGGTGCTGGATTAAGATGGCTGAACTAGATTCACACACACGCCACAGCACACACACACACACACACACTCACTCACTCCCTAGAGGGGTTAACCCTGATCCCCCATTCATTTACATTGAGTAGCCTTTTTTTCCCTAATGTGAACACAAAGACTCCCTCCACAATGGTTTAAAAAAAAAATCCACCTTTGAGATTATTAGCCAGCATAAACAAACACTAAGTTATCCGAGAGGAAACCTTTCTCTCGTCTCTGCAGCGCGCACAAGGACCGAGGCCTTCTTTAGTCCGGGCCTCTTAATAAATTATATCAGGGATCTAAAGGAATGATCCATATTATTAGAACTGCTGGAGGCTAGTATGACGGGGCTGTGTTGTGTTACACTGCGGAAAGCACACTTGATTCTTACCGCTTGGTATTGTTTATGGAAGCTGACACCAGAGGCCATTCAGTAAAAAAAAAAAAAAAAAAGTGGATTGATGGAGTCTGATTCAGGATTCGGGCATCACCTTTTCCGCCTGTGTCAATCAGGAGATCGCTCTGGGCGGATGCGGTGTTCGACATTGTTAGTGATTACTTTGGGCGCGATGGATCAGATGTAGGGTTCATAAACGGCGCCGCAAGAGGAAAAAGGAGCTGGCACACTAATCAGACATCATGTTAGGGAGCTGAACTCTTTTTTTTTTTTTACAGTTCAAATGGTACAAAATGAAAACAAAGTTTTTTGGGGTTTTTTTTTAACCACAGGGGCTGCAACATAAAAGTAGGATAAAGTTTGTTGACAATGTCTTTGTACTGTAATTTCATTGATATAATATAAGATACAGAAGAGGGGATAACATCTCAAAACTGTGACACAAATTAGGGTTAATCTGAGTTTATGAAACCTTCATTTGCAGATACATCCTAAGAAATAAAATGGCAAACTAAAACAGAAACAGGAAAAGAAAAAGAAAAAAGCAGCAAATCCTCAAATTTGAGAAGCTGTAACCAAATAATTTCTGGAATTTCTGCTTTATAGATGACTGAAATTATCAAATTATCACCACTGGTTGGTAATTACATCTGTCATTTAGCTCATTAATAATAACCTCCTTTTTTTTCCCTCTCCATGTCATCTGCCGAGGTTTTATTCCTCAGCTCGGTGGCGTGCCGCTCCTCTTCCCTCCCATAAAAAAAGAAACTGACAGCAACATTCAGACGTCTGTCATTAAGAGATTTAGAAAAACAGTTGCGTGAACACACACACACACCGGTTAGTACATCTTAATAGAGGAAGGCCTCGGGTGTGTCTGACAGTAACTGAGCGACGGTGTCTGGCGTTAAGGCCTGTTGGATTACCGAGGAGCGTATGAGTGAAAGGCAACAAGAGCGCTTAAGCATCCACCTGATCCTTCGCTCGCGAGCACGCACAAGGAAACATACACCAATCACTTAAACATCCACACCTGTAATTAGCCATTCTGGCATCGGGGGTGAA
Organism: Scortum barcoo; assembly: GCA_023238725.1. Taxonomy (NCBI): domain Eukaryota; kingdom Metazoa; phylum Chordata; class Actinopteri; order Centrarchiformes; family Terapontidae; genus Scortum; species Scortum barcoo. The sequence goes on from CM041540.1 coordinate 3,473,021, forward strand.
CTCTGTGTGCATGTGTGTGTGGTTGCTGGTGTCTCATTTAGCTATTTTAGTAAGATAATCAACAAGTGCAAGTATGACAGAGTGTTAAACAGACATAATATGTGCACCGTACTGCAGCAGTATAATTCAGGGGATCATGGCAAGATAGGAGATTTCTTCAGATTGGTCAGCTTTTAAAAGAATAATTTGGGAAATTTCTATTGGGAATTAGAAGCTCATTTTATTTGTGTGCGTCAATAAACATTTTAGCCCATGACATAATTAGCTTAGCTTCACACAAACACTGGAAGAATGGAAAAACCAGCTGAGCCGACCTCCTTTCCAACATAGGCTGTCATATTTAGAGGAAGTTTGTTTTTTTTAATGCATAAGAGCTATTTACTGACCAAAACCTTACATCTTAACGTTGCATCTTAAACTTTTTTTCTGTCCTGTCCTGCTGTGAGATACAATACCAGAATTAGAACAGTCTTTGGAGCAGTCTTTCCACTGAGCGTAGATAGATATATTGATATATTGAAAAAAAAATCTATTCTTTCGTTTTCAGGCTTCTATAAAGTAAAATATGAGGAAAAAGAGGCCAAAATATATCAGCAGATAGACATGTCGGGATAACCGTAGAAAACAATCGGCGAAGGAGACATGAACGAAGTGGAAGTCACCTCCAGACGCGGTATCATTTACACAAACAGGTAACGCAAAGGACGACGCTGCACAACTTTTCCAGTGTGATTCAACATCACCCCTCCATCTCTCTCTTACAACGGGGGTTTTGTTCTCTGGTTCAGGCTCATCTAGCACTCATAGTATGAGGAGAGGGGAGGGAGGGTGGAGAAAGAAGAGAGAAAGATGAGACACGAGGGGAGACTGCCAAGCTCCTTGCACCTCCTCATTGCCCCCGAGCGTGGATTTAGACGTCCGTTATTGTGCAAGCGTTTTGCACGTTTATTGTCCCGCTCGGCAACCATTCAGTCTCTTCTGAGGCATTACTCGACAGATTCCCTCATCATTAGCGCCGCAGTTTGCCACCAGGCGAGACGCAAAGAGAGGCAGAGAGGCGAGAAACGTCTTCAAGAGTCACACGTCACAATTACTGTGACCACTTGTTATTTATGTTTTCTTGCACAGATAAATGCAGCTGATACCACCACTGTAATCTGTTATAATATTATCATTTCATCTTCATCATCTGTAGGCCTTTGTTGGAGACACGTTCTTAATGCTAATGCCAATAAAGACAAGGCACATCCCATACCTTGCTGTAATTATGTACCAAAAGCTTAACAGCTTAACATAAGCCATTTGTAATCATATGACAGATGTGAGAGTTGCTGCTTGTGCACTTAAATGGAGATGGAGCAGTTAACCAGACATACATTTGCCAAACTAACCAACTAGTCTTTGTTCTTGTAAAAGTTTTCTCTTTCTCTCTTCTCTTGTAAAAGTAAAAACTACTGTTTGATAACGGTACCAATAAAGCAAAAATCTCACTATTACGCAGTATCGACTTCATCTCTAGCATGAACAAGTGACACAAAGCTGAGATTTACACTTTATCTGCACAGAAAAGACTTCAAGGTTGGAGACTGAATGGTTTGTTTACCAGATACACATCTTGTGAATTTCCCCGCCTCCACTTAAAAGCAGTGCACGCCTTCTGCCATGAGCTCTTCTCCACATTATCCTGTGTATTTTAGTCTGTTAGGTGGTTGATTGCATGCAGCAGTGCATACTTTATTCAAAAGACCTTCAATGCATTAAGCTGCTTGTCCTGAGTTGCTTTTAGTCTGTCAAAATATGATCGCATCAGCGTTGCAAAAATACTTCCACTGAAGGGTAGCTTGTGGCATCGGTGGCTGCTGTTTCAGAGCAGCTTCGCCGACATACCCATGAACTCTGACAGATTTCTAAAAATGCTCATTTTAGCTTTCCTTCGAGTGTTTATTCACACCTGTAGTTTCATCCCTCCTCAGGTCAATCACATCACCGGGATATTTTGTCCGTGATCGCAGAAGAAATCGACCAACTCAAGCTCTTTTCTTCACACTGTGCTCGGAGAGATCTGCAGGATTAACGTCTCTATTAATGCATATAAAGTGATACACGTGTGCAGGGGAGGGTATTATAGTTAGTCGCTGTCACAGTTTCAGCTAAAAAGAGACTGTTAACTGTGAAAACTGTTAAGTCGGGCTCTGTGGCTGCGAACAGAAAGCAGAAAGAGAGCAAACGTCATGAGGGAAAGGGTGAAAACTAGAAATAATGCATAAGACACTTTCAGGGTTTGACTTGTAAAGTTTTTTTGTTTTTTTTTTGCAGTCCAGTCAAACCTCCCCAGTTTGGCGAAGATGATGGCATCGACATGAGACAATAACCTGAGAGAGGAAATGACGGACGGATCAAAGTCATTTAGGGGGAAAAAAAGAGCTTGTAGAAAATGAGGGGAGACAGACAGATTGCTGCCTGTAATTCAACAATAATTTGTCAGGGGAAGCAATTCTGCCTGGAGAGTTGCCAAGTCTGGGTATTTTTACAATCAGAGGAGTACTATCATTACATCTTTATTAATTCTAATAAAACTTGGCAAGTGTGATTGCATGAGTCAGACCTCCCACACACCGTCAGACATCTTTTTTTTTTCCAGTCACACAAAACTAGAAGCAGTATAAATTTTTTGGGTGGATGGCTTTACCACACCCAAAGTGTGTGTGTGTGTGTGTGTGTGTGTGTTTGTGCACTCACCATGCACATGCACAAGTGTTAAGATGGAGATGTTTTTAGTAAATTCTTCAGGTCTGTAGTTAAGTTTGTGCATTTATTTATAGTGCCTGTATTTATAATGCAGTGTGTTATGTGTGCTTACCGTTTCTCAGTCTTCATCTTGACGCTGGCAGACGACATCGTGTGAAACACTTTGTCCTCACTGGGGCTGAAAGAAATATTATTTTCATTACTGATTTTATAAATCATAGTAGTATAGTAACGACTGCCAATCAGAGTTTCCTAGAGCTTAAGGTGACGTCTATATTCTGCTTTTTTAGTTTAAGCCATTAACTCTGGCTTTATACATGTGAATTATTTTGTTAATTTGAGTAAGCTATCAGCAAAAAGTTATATAAGTTATATAAAAACATACAAAACATACAAAAGTTATATAAACTGCAATTATACATGTTAATGTAAGTCCATAATTAAGGTTTCTTATAATAATTCATCAAGTTCCAGATGCTCTGGAGGTTTTTTCCAAAGGGGAAGTGGCCAAACTGTTCACTGAAGTATTAAAAAGGTAAAAAGGTGACGCAGATGTCATGTTAAAGGTGGACAAACACCAGTTGAAGTCATTTTTCACACTTGCTAAACCCTAACTGATTTAGCAAACCAGATGTGTTCAGTGATAAACAGATGATAAAAGCCAAATATGCTAAATAAAACAGCACATATGAAGTCAAATGTTAGTTTTACAGTGCATTAAAACATATTTGCTCCCTACATGAACATGAGTTTTTCTTTTCTTAAGAACTGGTTGGTGGCTGATGTTTTGTGAAGACTTCCTCCCGCTGCCACCCTCTCTGACTGTGTCACCTCTTTTTGCGGGTCTCACTGTAAAAATAAAAAAAATAAAAAAAATAAAAGAGCGAAAACAAGATGTGCTGCACCCAATGAAAGGTGTCACTTAGAAAGCTGCATTCGCTAACCACAACCCAAAATTAGCCCTCAGCAGCTATGAGCTCCGAGATATTTATAGCAGCGCGCAAATGAAATCAGTAACTGTTTCCATAGTATGAGTATGAATAAATAAAAGCCAACCGCTCAAAGTGGCCTCGTCTCGGGATTGATCAATAAAAAAATGTAGAAGGAGAAAAGGCCATACAGCTTTGTTTCAGAGAAATACACAGATCAAAAACCTACTGACAAAAGGTGCCTGATATGTTCTTCGTATTGTGTTCATTTACGCACAAAGAAAGAAAGTTTAAATTTAGAAAAAAAAGCAACTTTTCCTTTCAGCCCTGATAACTTCAGGTGTATCCTCGACATTTTATCTAATTTGTTAATATACAGAAAATCTCACACTCGGCAGAATCTGCGTTCTTTGTTTTGAGTAGTTGACATGTTTGTGTCATTTTGTTCATATTTTTTCATACAACTGAATCTTTCCTGAGTTGCGTTGTGAAAGAGTAAAACTTTGCCAAAATAAATCAACTCCATCACCAGATGCAGTGAATGCACGCGTACGCAGAAAAGATTGCGACACCGCCCGCCGAGGGGCACCTTTACACGACTGTGAGCTTTTATCACAGTATTGATTATAAGAACAACAGCGGCAACCATGGCAACGAGAACAATAGATAGGAGTAGCGACTTGCTCGATGACTCCTCTTCCGTCTGTGTGTGTGTGTGTGTGTGTGTGTGTGTGTGAACTATATATATTTACGGGGCTACATCCAAGTGTGTGTGTGTGTGTGAACTATATATATTTACGGGGCTACATCCAAGTGTGTGTGTGTGTGTGTGTGGGTGGGTGGGTGTGTAAATGGCTCAGTGCTCACAGTTACTTCTGGAAGTCAATACTCACTGCGACTGTGTGTGTGTCTGTGTGTGTGTGTGTGTCTTTGCATGCCTGTGTAACAGAGCCCTGGTTGGGCCTGAGTGGTTCTGATCCACCCATGGCCGGCATTCGCATCCAGGGCTTCTCGATTCCTCTTTGCGTGTGTGTGTGTCCTGGCGGGAGGCTGGCAGCCGGTGTAGCCACGGCTGGCACCAAGCCACCCCCCCCACTCCCAACAACCCTCCCCAGCTCTGTCTGAGAGCACAATGGGCGATCCGGTAAAACAATACAGGCCCAGGAACAAGGCCCTCTATAGAGGGAGCGACACACTATCCCTGAAAGAGAAACACTCCAAAACGCAGGGCGGCTGAAACAGAAATAGAAAGCTAATTTCTACCCCTCCGCCACTTTCCTCTCTACCTGTTACTCATGTGAGCCAACCGTATTATTTTACCCCGCGTAGAAATTGTCGCACAGTTTATCTCTCACACCCTCTCACCGAAAGATCAGCGTGAGTCAGTTCCCCCCTCACCGTGTGCAATCAGGGAGACAAACAAACTTAACATTTAGAGCTGTTGTTGTTTACTTTGAGGGAACAAAAAGTAAAAAGTCATGGGGATTTCTTCAGGCAAACACAATTAAATCCTCCATGATGATCTACAGGGGGATGTCAGGGGATCCTGATGGTTCCTGCTCCTGCTCCTGCTCCGTGACTCACACTGACATCACTGCTGTGTTAATCATTTTGTGCCTGTGTAAGATTTTTATTTTTGCCCTAACCTGTCGTTTTGGGCCTGATGTATCATGCTGTCTGATGGCTAGCAAGTTCAAAGGTGTTCCTATGAAGACAGTTGACTGGTTGGACGAGTGATGGCACAACAAGAGTCTTATTGGTCAATGAAGGTTGATGAAAAGTGAAAACTTCACTGAACACTGTGATGTGTCATATGCATATGAGAGATAATATTTAAATAAACATATGTTAAGTCACTATCTATGGCTGGATGAGGTAACACAGAGGTGATTCAGCCTGGGGCCCACTGATGACAGCCTGCAGTATTTGCATCATTATGGCCTGGGGAAAAATCACAAGCTGCACACAGTAAGGCTTTTAACAAGACCTTAAACACAACAGACTCACCTGTGTGTGAAGCGCCGTCCTGTTTTTTTTTTTTTTCCAGTCTCTGGTCGTGTTTCAGTTACTATGGCTAAACAAACAATGAAAGATTTGACTACGACAGGCGATTTCCAAAGTCCTCGAGTTATGAAGTAGTATTGAGAAGTAGTGCTGGCTATTTCATTTTCAATCTCTTTTTACAAGAAATAGAGCTGAATATTTGCATTCACACAACAGCAGGACTGAAACAGGAGCTACCATGTGACTGAATATAGCGTGAATATGTGGTTCACTGTTGTGTCTAGGCGCCTTGCATTCACCAAAGAAAAAGAATTCTTGTAAATATGAAATACTATCATAGCACAAAAATCTATACTTAAGAGAAAATATCTTGTAATTACAGGATCAGGATTTGAAGTTTCAACCCATTGGCAGCCTAGCTTGCAGGATAAGATGGTGGGTAACGACGCCACTATCACATTTAATCTGCTTTTATTTCCTTCTTGGCACAGTGACGCTGGGAAATATCAATGTTACTTAATGTTGATGGCATAAATATTAGCATGTCAACACTGTACCAGCATCTCCAGGCCAGTCTGACCTGATGGAAGTGGCTCTACCTGCAGAATAAGTTAATATTACGAAATCCTTTCTTGTAACTAAGGTTATAGCAACTTATAATTACAAGATGAGGTGTCTCACCATTCACCAGAACATTCGTAAAAAAGCTGACAATAGACTAGGGTTGACTATTAAAGAGCTTTGGGACCAGGCTATGTTTAGAGGACTGTTAGTTTTGGCAGCCAACGCGACGTGCTTGGGAGTAAAAGTAATGAGCAGCGCGCCGGGTTTGCATGTGTTGCTCAATAACAGCTTGGAGTAACCGAAGAAAGTAGTTCTCATGCAGAAGACAACCGACACAAGCACATTCCCACAATAGCACGCATGCTTTGAGCTGTTATGTACAGTAAACATGAAGACCCCCTGAAACAAACCCCGCCCATCCACCCACACACACACACACACACACACACACACACACACAATGCAGACACATAAACCGAGCTCTGACCTGGCCCTGCGGGTCTGACAGGTAAAGAAGAAGAGCTGAGCAACCTGTCGATGCAGGTAGAGAAGCATTCCACGTGGCCCCACACACTCGCACACCTTTTTCAAACACTCAAGGAGGACGGCGCCACCTCCACGCCGCACAGTCACTCCATCCAAACCCGAGTGCAGTTCATTCATTTATCAAGCACGGCGGATCTTCCTCTAACACCGGTTACGAAAACCAACGCCCCGTTCTCGCCACTATCTCCGTCGCTACTTTTCAGAGCTGTCGCCAAGCGCAAATCGCAAATCTCAGTCCTCCAAAGCGAGAGCAGCCTTCAGACATGGAGGCCTAATCGGAAATCTAACGTCTCCCTTGTTTGCAGATGAAATCTCTCCCATATTTATCAAACACATCCCATCTCCCTTTCCCTGTACTTTCACCTCCCCACACACACACACACACACACACACACACACCCTCAGGCTACCGGGCGTATCAGAAATGACTGGCACATCGGCACATTTATCACACCTATCGCCATCACCATCACTCTGCCACACCATCACCCAACCCAACACACACACACACACCTCGGTTACATTACCACTTATGACACATTACACAGCTGATAAGATCCCTCGCGCTGATAACGTCACCTTGCCCCAGAAAAGGTCGACAAAAATGTGTTGGGAAAAACTATCAAAGCACGCGCGGGGAGTTTTTAAAACATGCCAAGATGTCATTGTACACTGTTGGAGAGAAAGGAAGGCCTAATGTTTTTTTTTTTTTTTTTTTTGTTTGTTTTTTTTTCTGCACTGACGCAAAAAAGGGCTCATAACAAAACTCATGTAAGAGGTGTTGACTTCATTTTGCCTTTTTTTTTTTTTTCATGAAGTGGATTAGCCTCGTACATTTAACTTTTAAATGGCAGCTGTGTCAGCTAACATGCAAGTTTATTTCCTGCCACTGACACATTTTTCTTATGTATATCGCATGTTTGTATGGTTATATTATCATTTAGTACCATTTGTGCAATAAACTTAAGACTATCAGCTGCATCTTGTGCCAAATACTGATCTTTGTCCTGAAAATATGGTACTGGACTATTTAAAGAGAAACTCCATGTTCAGTCTTGTGTAAAAGACAAACAATTCTGCACTGCTAGGATGAAAGGTGTAAGCGTGCTGAGCAGCTGACATCACAGCTGGATGTGGTCAAGTGTGGTTTGTTTTACTCGTGACCACAGCCAAATGTATGTTATAGCATCGTGCCATTGTGCTATACCACATTGCTGTTTGCTGTGTGTGCAGAGAAAACGTCAAATCGGCTTCCCTGAAAGACTCCAACTTAACCGCAGGCTGCACCGCGCTGCATCCCATCATCTTAACCGAGGCCCCATTAAATAAAGTAGTAGTCTTCCATCCAGCTGCCCTCCTGTCAGCGTGACTCCAGAGCAGCGCACTGTAATGCAGCAGCTCTGGCTAATTGGAATATCTCTGTCTCACTTCTCCAATCACACCTGACACGTTTCCCGTGAGGGGAGAAGTGGTGAGGTGATGAGACGAGCAGGCCCCCCCGGGGGGAACAGAGGGCTGCTCAGACTCTTTAACTTCCCTCTTCCCAGCGACGCAGGAGAAGAAAACTCTTAAAGAAGTTAGCCGCATCTGCGTTTGAGGGAGCAGCTGAGACAAAAGTTGAACTGTTCCAGGACGAGCCTCGGTCTCGGCCTCGCTGTTTTTCATGTCAAATCTTGTCTCATCTGTTACGCCACTTGTGGAATGTGAGGAGTGTGAGTGTCCGATTTTCAGATTTTCAAAGTAAAACTCAAGAGTTTGAAGACTAAAACATTACATGTACGTTAATTCAGTTTAAAACCATATTATGTCATAATTACATTATAAAACATGATATAATGCACTCACTTATACGGAATTGTAAATTACATGCAGTCACACTCACACTTTATCTTCACACGCCAAAGAGCTGTCCTCATGCACTTCATTTCACCTCTCACCATGAATTATAACAAGTGTGACTCACCTTTCTCTGCACATGTGTGCTCAGATACGAGTGGACTAGTATGTGTTTACATGCATGTGTGCACACGTGTGTGTTGCAGTGTGTAGGTGTGTGACTTCAAGGTTCGAAGTGGAAATGGAAATCAAGAATGTTAATGTTGCAAGTAGCCCCGCAGCGAAGGGAGGGGAATCAACCAATGGCTTCTCTCTGTTAATGAACAGTTGCATTTGAGCATTCCTGCGTGCAGCACCGAGTCCCATCTGTCTCCAGCTCAGGCACACACAGACACACACACCTGACTTCAGCTTTCCCAGGTGTTCCTGTCTTTTTGTTGCTCCACAAAAAAAGGTCAAAACAGGGCATGGCTACTTTCCTTTTCCTTACTCAGATCAATGCAGAGGCCCTCAGATTTAATTATGTTTGCTCAGGTTTTGAAATGGACAAGCTAGTTGCCAGCGTGGTCATATGTAACCTGAATCGGGCTCACACACCTGCACCACAAGCCCCTCCTCTTTCCTTTACACCTGCCTCCGCGGTGGCAGAAGGCAGGTAATGGTATGAGATGGCAGCGGTGAGAGAGTTTTAATTAGCGACGGGTGGTCAGAGCTGTGTGAACCTTGGCGTGACCCCCGGCAACCCCTCCGCTGCGGCCCGCAGCTCCTCAGCGCTGCCTTCGGCCTGGCCGTGAATGGAGCTTTAAATGAAGCCCATTATCCAGTTGCACAACCTCCCAAACTGAAGTCCCACCGGGGCTCCCCTCGGGGGCTGGCGAGGGTGTCCATTATGGGTCTTCAGCCAGGAGTTTGAGGAAGAGAAGGGGGGGGGGTGTGCATCCATTACGGCTCTGGGGGATGTAATGTCCAGATGGCCAGGTGCTACGGAGGGACCTGTCCCACCCAGCAACAATCCCAGCTTTCATCCCCGGCCCACCTCAGCCCTCCACCGGCCCAGACCCGGCGGTCACACAGGGCTGGTCAAGCGGAGAGAAGAGGAGGAAGGGGAGAGGCGGACCTGGATGTTTCATTGACAAGATTTAACCCCCCCCCTCCACCCGCCCCTCTTGTTCTACTGGAAGTTGGCACTGTCTATGAAAATAATTCAGTTCATCCAGTTATAGAGGAAGGTCACACGTCAGTCAACAGTGTCAACAGCACATAGAGACTTTTTTCAAAATCTTCAATCTGTCAGCAAGTCGATGTCGAGGCAGGAGTGACAGATACATAAATATACCACTTGCTGCATCATCTCAAACAGTCATTCAGCCTCTTTGAGACTGGAATTACCCAAAGCAGGGAAAAAAATCTATTTTTGATTCCTTGTTACTCAAGAGCTTGGCAAGTATAACGCATGCTGCGCTCTCATTCCAGCCCTTCACCACTCATGCAAACACATACATACATTCAGAAACTCGCACACTTCCCACCCACATGCATACAAATCCCACCCCGGCGCACACAGGCCCATTGTGAAGCCACAAAACAGAAACAACAAGCTGCTCAAAAAACACCCAGGGGACTCGCAATTCACTGCTCAATCAATCCAACCGCTGTGTGAGCGGACACGTGCGCGCTCGCTCTCTCGCGCACTTAAGGCACATTCAGATGCGGCAAATATGTTTTATGACAAATGAATGAAAAACATGCGCGCACGGAGAGCACTGCATTGCATCGCCCTCGAGGGACAGGCCAGCAAGTGCAGATATAGGATTACTAGAATTGACGCTTCAGTCTTTCCATTGTGAATGTGCAAATCCAATGAGGGGCCTCTAAGTGGATGCACTCACACAGAGAACCTGTTCTGAGGCCGCTAATTAAATCTAAACAGGCGCTGACATTGATTTGAGAGACCATTACCCATCCCCTTATGGTCACGGAGGCCTTGTGTGTTACAAGTGGTGTTTGCAACGGAGGCCGGGGCACCACGGGGTTAAAAACTGGTAAAAAATTCATTTCTCAGTGGAAACAGAGCTGCAAAATCATAAAAAACAAGAGAAAACTGGAAAAAAAAAAAAAGGTCCGATCCTCCCGTCGACGAGTCCATCAGGTTTTGCCGTTCAGAGAGAGAAACTGGAAAACTCACCCCATGGGTTCACTGGGCCACAATTGAGTAACGTTTCCACGGAAAAAAGCTGCCACAAACTGCCGCCCGCTCACCTGAGGGAGGAGCAGGTGACGTGGCTTTGGAGCAGAAGGGGATGCTGGAAGTTTTATTTTCAAATTCAGACGTGCATGTACACAACAATGCCACCATAAGAGCGTGTTTAAACTATGTAATATGATAATTCTGAGAGCAATGCCTCATTTAAATATCGATTTATTATCAATCGATCACATACAGATGAGGAATATTATGGTATTTACAGCGCGGATGGAGCAGGGACATGCTGTAAGAGTGTGAGTGTGTAGGCGCAGCAGTTTAGGGGAAATCCAGTCTTTAAACTCTGACAGGTGTTGGATGAAGGTTGACAATTGCTTCAGTCGTTCGTGGAAAAATTCCAAACAAGTTCATTTCAGTTTCGATTTGCATATTTAGACAATGACTAATCACTTGGTCACGGTTCTTGTGAAATTTAGTTTTGTCTTTCTAATTGTAGTCAGTTTTTTTTAAAATGGAGACAGGAGAAAGGGGTGAGTGGAAGGAACACAATCAGGAACTACAGGAAAGATATAAGAGCCTTCCCCGAGTTTCAGTTTTCACTATAATTAGCATAACCTCTGACAGAGTTCAGTTAAACTGTGACTGAGCCGCGGTGGGTGTCTCAACCTGCTTCGTGGCCGCAGACCAGAGAGGAACATGGAAGAACCAAAGCAGGAGCTGCTGGGGTTTCACACAGAGAGAAAAACTCCTGGTTAGAGTATCTGTGTGACATGTGTTAATAACCCATAAATGTCCCACCCTGTCCCGTTCTCACCCTTCACCGGGGACGATCGCTGCGAGGCACTGACGTCCGGGTGAAGGAACGTTCAGATAGGTATGCTTTCCCCCGCCTGACAAGGAACACACACGTGGCGCGTACGGGGGAATGCAGATCCTCATCCGTACGTTTCGGCCGTCAGGAGACATCGAGCGCACGGAGAACGCGAAACTGACCATCCACTTAAACGGGTCTGTTTTCTTTGAGTCACTGAGATAACTCTTACTCAATAGGAGTAACAAAGACGTTACAAAACTTGAGTTTTTGCTCAAAACAAAAACAGGAGACTCAAACGTGTCTTAAAAAATCAGTGGTGGAGGATCGGTGGTTGATGAGGGCCTTATCACACTGAAAATTCACACCAGAGTGAAAAAAATTTGTTGGTAATTGTAATTACCAGGCTTAACTTTACAGCTAAACTTTAAAGACACATATAGTAAATAATGTGTCAGGATTTCATTTCCAGCTCCCTACATAACCTTTTCACTGCCATTTCTACTATTACACTAACACACCAAATGAAACGTCGCTACTTTTTGAACCCCTCCTCCCCCTTTTAAAGGTCTGCTCTGTCAAGAGAGTTCGCTGTTGGTCTAAACGGCCAAAGGCTTAACCAGAGGGGTTGGATTTTGGGCTTGAACCGACTCTTCTGGTCCCGTGAACTCTCTTATGCTAACGTAAGCTGCTAAACTGATGCTTAACGCCACAGTTGAATTTCTATTCTGAAAAGATGATAAAGGTCAAGAAAAACAGGCTAAAAGTGTACCTGAAATGACCAAATTTAATAAAGTACTGGTGTAACGTGTCACTGAAAGACTGAAAGATTTCTAGTTTGAATCCCAGGATCGCTTAGGACCAGGAATATGTGAAGCTCTGCTTTTCCCGTATTAACTTGGAAAACGTCAAAGTTGAAAGTAAAGTGATGACAGAGAAGTGCGGTGGTGGTGTCATGTGGGCGTTGTGAAAAAGGCCCTCATACTGGACAGCCAATGTCAGTGTGTTTTATAACTTGTTTTTATTATTTTTGGCACACTGCTCTTTGATGGGACACAACAAAAATGTCACACATCCTGTTTGTAATTTCCTCCAGAAGTTGTGGAGTTTTTTTTAAGGTTCACATTCACATATTTAAATGCATAAAATTAAAATTAAAGTCATTATTATTTTAAAGAAATTACTCTGACCCACAGAATAGGCTCTCTGGCCGCATTAAGTCTCATTTATCAGGATTTGTTTGATCAATATTGTCACGTCGCTCAACTCTCACACCTGATTAATTGCAGGGTGCGAAAAACACGACATTAACAAACAACCCGCCATCACGGCCAGACTTTGCAAAAAGAAAAGAAAACACTTTTTAAAAAAACGTCTGGCTCGTCCAAACTCTATTTAGCCGACTTCTCTCGGTATGTGGGAGTTTTTCTTTTCCCTTCTCGTGGGCCAACAATTACAGGAACGTTTTCACCTCCCTGGAATTTAGGAGGAAAAAAAAAACAATCCCTCAAAGGTGGAGAGGAGCACATGATGGAGCAACATGGAAAAGCCCTACTTTTTGGGAGGAGAGGAAAACTGGAGGCGTGATGGAGATGGATACGATAAAGGTAAGTGAGAGAGGCAAAAAAAAAAAGAGAGGAGATTGAGGCGCAAAAAAAAAAAGATTGATGGGAGGCGATAAGAGGTGTTTTCCTTTTCTGAAGACTCACTTGCTGCCCTTCTCTTCCCTCTCTTTCTCTTTCCTCCCCTCGGGCTCATCTCTCCCCTGCATGTCCGGACGGGCTAGAGTCAGTACCAGGTAAAACTGGTCACCCGAGTCCTCCCCTTCATCTTGCCCCACCTCCATCTCCCCTTTTGCTCACCTGCCCCGAGGCAAACCCCCCCACCCACCACCACCACCCTCACCTCCACCCTCACCTCCATCTGGCACCGTGAGTAAGAGCAGGAGAAACCACCGGGGTGCTCCACAGCATTCTGCACCGATGAAACACGACATAAAACAATACCCCCACTGTTGAGCCAAAGTTTGTCTATGAAACAACTGTTTTTTTTCCAGTTGATTTACAGCGACATTGTTCCAAAATGAACCCGTGTGCGCATTCGACAATCCAAACTTTTGTTTGTCCCGCTGCTCTCGGCGCTTGGCGACAATAGGCCCAGCTCTCAAGGTTAAGCCGCGGATGTGTTAATGTGCAAAGGCCTGCGCGATCGGGCTCCTTTTAAAGGCGTTTAAAGAAACAGCCGAGTGAATGGTGGAAGAAGAAATGAAAAAAGATGGGGTGGGGTGGGGGGAAGGGGATGAAAGAGGAGGAAAAAGCTCATTTCTGCTGACATGGACGGGCTGCTTAAAGGGGACAGCGAGCCAGGGCAGCAGAGAGTGACAGAGCGACAATGGGAACACAATGGAAACTCTCCTTCCCCCAACGCCAGCCATCTCCCCTCACTGGGTTTTTTATCCCACTGTTGCCCCTGCCAGGCGACAGCGCGGGCCAGGCTTGTTCAGCAGAGCCGCAATAAGACAACACTAATAAACGCCAACTGGGGGGGAAAAACAACAAACAGCTTACACTTTCAAATTTTACACTGAACTAGTCAGGGCTAATTCCTCCTCTAATGTTTAGGGGAAAACACCGACCCACACTAACCCCCTTCCTTTTTTTTTTTTTTTTTTTTTTCCTCAAACTACCCCATCCCAACCCCAACCTGTTTATCCACTGTCAACAATACAGGGCCTGCCGTTGGAGCGAGGCACCTGCTGCTTCCTGGTTCACGGCTGGTGATCGGCAGGCGCTCGGATAAACAAACCCTGTCTCGTTTGGTTCAGGTGTTGACAGCGACGCATTCCCGCGTTTCAGCTGCTCCTCTCTTACGCAACCCCACACCGCACCGCTGCTCCGCAATGCTTTTTCTTTTCTCGCCCCTTTTTTTTTTTTCTTGACAGATTGCTCTCCCTCGCCGGGGTTAAGCGTATTTCTGCACGCGTGTCTGCTTTTGTGTGTCTTTTACTTTGCTTATTCTGCAGCTTAAAAAAAATTGCTTGCGCAGGCACCATTACATGCAGCGCTCCAGCAGAACCCCCCCCACCCCCGGAGCAGAAAGAGATGAACTGTTTATCTGTCTATTACAGTATAAACCACACCCACCCTTATATCATCCTGAGTAAGGCCCCGATGGAAGAATTTCTCTAAACTGAGTAAACAACACCACCTAAGCTCAGGTGAATCATCAGAGACTTTAGAGCCCGAGGGCCTCGGCAAGCTCGCAAATCAGAATTACTAATGACTTTAAAGAATGTCTTTAGTAATCCAAAGGCTTTAGTAATCCAAAGGGGGAGCCCATGTTTTCACTCCGTTTACTCTTGAGGAGATACATTTGAGGCGGTAGAAAGAAGTTATGGCGGCTTCTTTGTCCGCCCGCTTTGTGCGACTGTCACTGAAGGTCAAGGTCTATTATTCTTATCTCCTCCTCACCGTTTAGGCCGCAATTAGAGGCCACAGCGAACACAACTGCCCAACCATATCACCAGACAAGAAAAATTTCAAAAATCTCTCCATCTGCAACACCTTTGCACGGTAACTATAGTATGATTGACAACGCAGTGATGTTTAAGGCATCGCTAAAACACTTGGGTTAACTACTGTTGCTCAACAGTATGTGAACTCTTACTTTCAGGCTTGCAGAGAGAAAAGGCACACTACTTCCTACACAGCTTTAGCTGGGATGCCGCGCCATGTTTTGGCCTACAAATCACCAAATTAACGATATGAATGTGCGCAATGTCTGCAAACCTCAAAGACTGTGGCCTAAAAGTTGTCATTTCCATTTCTTTGTCTGTGTCTGTGTCATTGTCTCTGTCTGGAACATAATCTTGAAATAACACTTTCTTTCTGTGTCATGCAACGGCAGCTTGTGGCCATTCTTGTCTCATGAAACGTTTTGGGAAAAAAAAACGTGAATCTAACATTTCAGGTGGGTGTCTGGTTCCAGTTTCACGGTTCGTGTTTGCCAAACAGCTTCTGTTCTTGAGTAAAACCTCAATGAGAACTCTGTTGGATGCTTCACGAGGCTTCTTAAAAGTGGCTTTTAATATTTCCACCGTGCTATGAATGGAATGAACTGATGCTTTGTTTTCTTTCCTTTCGATTTATTATATTTGCTATATCCATACTTCTAGTGATGGCCTCATCCCGTCAATGCTTTTGGATTCATTCATTTTCACATCTTGTGTTGTTGTTCTTGGGGGAGACTGAAGCTAGTAGACTCATTTTTGTGCAACAGACATAAGCATACAGAATCATGAGTGCAGTGATCTTTTTTAAACTATAAGCTCACGTGCTAACATGACTTGTTAAGCCTGCCAGAGCTAATGGTAGGACTGACAGGTACCGACTGAAATATTTGAGGCTGCTTGAGGCAACAATGCACACTGGGAGGGTAAGCAATCTGTTCAACTATTTATCCATAAATTATTTTGTCAGGATCTTTTAACGTTTGCAGATGGGCCATGTATTTTGGAACTGTCAATAGAAACATAATTAATCTTTTT